>PVJA010044871.1:0-15944 GCA_004027025.1 Myocastor coypus | reverse complement strand
AAATAAATAAATAAATAAATAAAGATTATACTATACTTCATATCACCTGGTCCAATAAAGTCTATGTAGACCTCAGTCATCCAGATGTGACTAGGCCCTCCAGATCCATCCCTTCCTAAAAGTGCCTCTGTTCTTCGCTTTACCCTTGCTACATGACCTGCTTCCCTATTGGACCAATATTATCTAAGCAGCTATACTTCTAATCTTATTGATCATAATTTGATCCACATTATGCCCATCTTGTAATTTTTTTTTAAATTTTATCTATTATTTTTATTCTTGTTTCAGAACCTTTGTTTATTCACTCATTTTTATGGCTGGCTCAGCCCGCCCCGAGGGCAGGGCTGGCGCAGCATGTGGTGCCGGGGATCGAACTGCAATCCCTGAAGCCGCCCAAGCTTCCCCAAGCAGGCGCTTTAGACCACTGAGCCATCCCGCCGGGCCCCTTGTAATTTATTTTTAATGTATTTGGGTCTCACTATGCAGCTCAGACTCACAGTGATCCTCCTGTTTTTGCCTCCCCGGTGCTGGGATTACAAGCGTGCACCACCACACCTGGTCTCAGCAGCCGGATGAAGGGCAACTAGTGGTGGGCTCAGTGTGGCATGTGGTACAGGGGATGGAACCCAGTCCCTGCGCTAGCCTAAGCAGGCGCTTAGTCGGCTGAGCCATCTCAGTAGCCCCTCACCTCGTAATTTGGCACTATAAAACATTCTCAGAGAAGTGGCAGCCCACTCCTGCTCGCCCCCCTCAGGAGCCACCTCTCCGGTTTTTGCTATTCCTCACCACCACTGTCCATTCTTCGTTCTTCCTTCTTTGACTTCTGGGAACACAAACTCCCGAGTACCTGTGATCTAGGAGGTTGGGAGGTACAATTTCCCCTGTGGCTCTCTCACCTCTACACCTCCCCACCGCAGAGGAACCCAGGGTCTCTCCTGACTTGCACAAAGCAGAGGGAAGAGGAAATGCATGCTCCCCTTTCAGGAGTGGGATCTGGAGCCCCAGAACAGAACGTGGCACTCCACTCTCCAATTCCTGGGTTCCCACAGCCACACTGCACTAGGCCAGCGGGCCTTTCTTCAGGAACAGCTCAAAGTCAAACTTATTGTCCCTCTGGGGACATTCCCCTCCCAGAATGATTATTTTGGGGACCGGATGTGAAGGTCCCCCAAGGGGAAAGGAGTAATTTCTCAGAGGCCTGACCTGCCCTGCTCCAACCATTGTGCAAGGGTAGACTGGGAACTGGAAAATAGAAAAGGGGTTAGGGATGAGCCTGGCATGGTGGCGCATGCCTGTAATCCCAGCACTTGGGAGGCTGAGGCAGGAGGATCGGTGCAAGTTCAAGACTAGCCTGGGCTATAAACGTGACCTCAAGGCAAGCCTGAACTGCATAGTGAGACCCTGTCTGAAAAAGACAAAAAAAAAAGGGTGGGGGTAGGGATCCTGAGACCAGAGATTACTGACCTTAGAAAATCACAGCTACCCCTGGCGGGCCCCACACAGACAGCGACCCCTGTATCGACACTGAAATCCTGCCTGGAGGGTCTTACTCTTCTCGGACCAGGGGTCACAGCCACACTGCCCACCCACTACGGTGCCAGCTCCCGGGATTCTCAGGTAGCCTCGTCCTCTCATCAGTACCCCCCTCTCTGGAGAAGGGATGACTGGATGGGACAGACTGAATCACTGTAGGGGCCAAACTGGAAAGGCCTGGAGACCGGATTCGGGTTTCCGGAGAGCCCCAGGGTCCCGCCCGAGCCCGCCGTGGCGCCTGAGCATTTATGGTAATGTTTGAGCTGAAGTGCGGCCGGATGCCCCGCCTTCCCCGGGCAGGAGTTGGGGAGCAGCGAACTCCCAGAGGAGCCCAGGGCCGGATCCTTCCCACTGTGGCCAAAGCCGGGTGCAAGCGCGAGCGCGGGGCGTGGCGTGGCGGCCAGGCAGGTGGGCTGGCCCGTGCCCAAAGGCCTCGGGTCCGGGGAACCAGAAGGCCAGACCTGGGGGTGGGGGCTGGGATGGGAGGGCTATGACCCCCTGTGACCCCTGCTGTTCTCTGTAGTGTCCCTGGTCTCCATGAAGAGTCCCCACGCACCCACATCCTCTTTCTGATGCTCTCCCCCAACTCCCTGTTAGGGGAGGGGTAGGGAGGAGAGGCCAAAAGATCCCAGGGGAGTCCCGGGAATGCTGGGAGCCTGGGAACAGACCCTGCAGTTCCTGGGAAAGCCAGGCACAGGGAATCCCACCACAGCCCCCTCCCCAGGAAGGTCCACTGGAGACTGCCACCCCAGATCGCCCACAGTAGGCTTTGCAAGGGCAGAACCTCACCCTCAGCGTCACCCCAGGGCCAGCCCAGCCCGACCCGACCTGGAGTTCACTAGGCCAGCTGGGCCGCCGCCCCTCCCCCAGGCCGCGCCCCCCTCTCCTGCTCTAGCATAAGCCTGGCCTTTGTGCCACCACTCCCCGCTCCCCCTTCTCCAGCCCCCTGCACAATGGGGCCTTTGCAGACACCAGGGAGGGGATGAACTCACGGTTTTTCCAAGTTTAAAAATAGCCCATCCCCCCATAGCCGCACTCCCCCCTCTCCCATGCTATCATGGGGCACACCTCCTTCCTTCGGCCCTGGGTCAGGTGCAAGGACATGAGTGAGACTGTCAGGAACCAAGAGCGGGCAGCTTCCCCCCATTCAATCTCGTCCCCCACATCTTCCACCCAGCCCTCCAGTATCCGGTTTCCTGGCCCAGGGATGTTCTCTGCAGCAACTGCCCCTCACTCCTCCCACCCAGTTTTTTACTCCTCAGCAGTCAGACCCCCACTCTGGAAAAGTCTCCATAGCTTCCCTTCTGATGAGAGTCAGGGTGGATCCTATTTTCTGGCCAGGCTAAGGGGCTGCCCAGACTCCATAGTTGCCAAGATTGCTGCTCCCTCACCGCCGTCCTCTCTTCGCAGCTGCAAAGGTCTTTTTTAGCTTCCTTCCTTTTCCAGGCCCAGCCCACCCTCCTTACATCCTGGTGGTATGGCCCCTGCACCAGAACATGCCTTCTAAAAGCTGAGGGAAACTCCGGAGATCCAATCTCTCCCTGTTTTGTCCTTATATTCCTGACTCTCCAGGGACCAGACCAGGGGACCACACCCAGCCTCAGTTTCCCTGCCTCTGGCCAGACCTGCTGCTACAGAGACAGACAGAACGATCTTATCTAGTAGCTGGGTCTCCAGTGTGGGTGGAAGAAAGCAGCAGTCTGCCTCCACCTCCGGAGGGAAATGAGGCAGAAGATTAGGACTCAGCCCCCAGAGGCCTGGTCTTCCGGCCCTGGCCTACTCTGGGCAAGGCTGCTCCCACCAGGCCAGGTGCTTGAGTCTCTGCCAGGTGTCAGGTCCATGTCCTGTGCTGAGCCTCAATGCCTACTGGGAGTTCTGCCGCTGCCACCATATCTTTCCCGCTGCTGCCCCTGCAGCTAGAACCACTGCTGTCTGAAAAGACAGGAGGGAGATACCCCACACCCCTTCCCATTTCCAGTGCCCTCTGAATCCTCTCCAAGGTCCTGACCTTGCTTTGGGTTGGAATCCCCCAGTGCTGCTGCCTCTGGGAAACCAACCCGAATGCCTGGGTCCCCTGACCTCTCCCAACCACTCTATCCTGGCCTTAGGCCTCTGGCTGTCTTAAAAGAACAGTCTCTGGGCTTGTTGGCTGAGTCCAGCCTGGGGACTGGCTGTCATCCTGGCCTCTAATCTTATTTCCCTTTCACTGCAGAGGCTCCTCCAACCCCCACCTGGCTTTACTCTCCTAAGGGCGGAAGAAGAATTCAGAACGGACTGTCCTTAGTGGTTAGCTGACTTTGTTTTCAGGCCACCAGAGAACAAATGATTAGTTAATGGTGTTAAGTGAAAAGGGGGTGGGGCTGGGGAGCTGCTCTATGCCCAGCCCCTGGCCTGTCTGCCCAGGCAAACAGCATCCTTCCGTCATTCTTGGTCCTGCCCTGCAGACAAACATGCTCATCCATTCCAGTCCACTCTGGGCTCTGGGCCTTGAGCCAAAGCCATACACTCCCCTTGGAGGGCCAGGAGCCAGGGTCCTCTCACTCTCTCCCCTCAGGCTCCAGGGCCTAGCCTGGCCTGCTTGGCTCAGCCTCTGAAAGGAGACTAATGGACAGGGAGGAGGGGTCAGAAGGCCAAAAGATAAGGCTGATGCAGTTTGCCAGTCATCTCTGCATCATCAGAGCATTCTCTCAGGTCACCCAGCCATGCCTGGTTTTGTGGCCTCATCCTGTTCCTCCAGCTAGCAGAATGGCGGCTTAGCTGAGTGGCAGACCCCTGCCCCAAACCTAAGCTGTATTTGATCCTTTTGGGGACTGATTCTAGCAGATTGGGCCCCTTTCACAAAGCTAGGGTGCTGAGGTCTCTGTGAGGCTGGAGCTACCCTCCTCTGTTGTATCCAGAGGCTGGAAGATCCAGAGAGAAGCTGGGGCTTGCCACTTTGCCCTGTGGTGCAGCCAGCTCAGGCACAGAGCAAGGCAGCAAGTAGCAGTTGGCCCTCCTCCACCTGCTCAGCTTCAGCCAATGGGGGCTTAGAAGGAGCTGGGGGACCACAGTGCTGCAGAGCATCGGGGTGAGCAAGGGACTTATGGAGTGAAGCTGGGGACCCTGTATCCATAAATGCTGCCTTCCCTTTTCTTCTTTGAGGCGAGAGAAAACTGAGTCCCTGGCCAGGCTCAAGGAGTGAAGAGAGTGGGAACAAAATTCTCCCCCTTGGGCTTGGACAAGTGTGAATACCCTGGGCCTGTGAATCCAGCCCTCTCCCTCCCTTCTCTAGGCCAAGGCAGACTTGCGACAGTTCAGACGGCACTGGCACCGTCTCCACTCCCCCCTGCAGGTACCTCTGGGTCTGTGGGACCTGGCGCATCGTGCTTTTCCACAGCTGCCAGGACTGCGAGGAGGCTGGGGGTAGTGCCAGACCGGCAGCAGCCGCCGCAGAGGAGCAATCATTTTGGAAGGGGGCCAAGGCCCGCCCCGATTGCTCTGTGGTAGGGCTGAGGAGCCTGAATGGGAAGCCCCCACTGGGACTTTGAGGACTGGTCCGTTACTCCTCCGCCAGGGGGTCCCGCAAGGCGACTGGGCTAGCCCGGCAGAGCGGGGTGGGAGCTGCTGTTGCGGTGACGCTGAGCATCCGGTCCAACTTGTCGCCGCCGTTTTGGCCGGCTAGCCGGACCAGGACACCTGTCACTGCACCCTCTTCCTTCCCAAGAGCAAGCCTGGAAAGGCAGCTCGGGCCTGCTCCGGCCGCATTCAGGAGCTTAGCTCCCGCCAGCGCCGGGCCCGCCCCTTAGGGCTCCGGCGCGCCGGACTGGGGCAGGGGGCTGCGTGGGGCGGGGCGGGAGGCGCCGGGCCCCGCCCCCGCCCCCTGACGTCAGCCCCCGACAGCCGCGAGCCGCTCACTTGGCTCTCACCCTCCGGTCGGGAAGCATGGGTTTACCCAGGCTGGTCTGCGTGCTCTTGCTTGCCTGGTGCTGCTGCGATCGCCGCGCCACGGGTGAGTTCTTGAGGACCCGCGCCCGGCAGCAGTGGCCAAGTGTGCGAGGAGCAGCACAGCGGGGCCGGGGCTCAGCGCCCTGCCCCGGTCCCAGGTCCCGGGCGCCTTGCGCGCGTGCAACTCTTGTAACCAGTTTGCAGCTCCAATCCTAGAGTATCCCGGGAGCAGGACGGGGGAGACGGGGAGGAGGCTGCGACCGCTAGCGGGAAGAGGTGGAACGAGCCTTTCTGGGTAGCGTCGCGGGAGTCATCCCCGCAGGTGCTCGCCATGGGGACCCGCAGTTCCTGCCGAACGGGAGGCGCAGCTAGGGCGCATCCCCGTGCCCCGGACCCGCGCCTGCCCGTTGCTGGAAAAGGCAGCTTCCCTTGTTCGAGGGGTGCGCCGGCCCCTCCCCGCCCCCGTCCGGGCCGCGCGCCAGGCTGGAGGTGAGCTGGAGGCGGGGGGGACCGGCTCTCCCTCCCGATTGGGCGTTGGCAGTGGCTGCGGGCGGTGTGGGTCTCCTGGCGCCTCCTGGGTATCGGGGTGTGTGTGACAGAATCACAGGTGGCAGAGATGAGAGATGGTTTCCAGAGAGAAAGCGCCTGCGGACTTATTTGGGGGGGCCACGGTCAGATGCAAGAGCGCCAGGGCACCTCAGAGTTTAGGACCCGCGGCAGCGTGGCGCGTTCCTCCTGGCTCTTTACCCAGTCCCAGGCGCTGTCTGGCTGGGCATTAACCGCTTCCAGTGATCAGCCCCAGCCAACCATGTCCCTGGGGTACTCCAGTCTCCTGCCTCCCCAACTGACCTTATTTCCAGGGAAAGGGCTAAATTGGGTGCCATGCTGCACTAGGTCCAGCCCCCGCCTGCCTCCTGGCTCCGAGGAAAGAGTCAAGGATTTGGGACATCTGCTCTGGGTTAAAGACCGCTCCACCTGCCCTTCCTGCCTGGGAGCAGGCCTGGGTAACCCAGGCATCCTAGGGTGCGGGCAGATGGTGTTGAGTGACATCACCTCCTCACAGCTGGCAGCTTGCTGGCACCACTGACGTCACTGATGCCCACTGCCTGGCTGTGGCCTTGACCGCTGGGGAAGGCTCTGACCCTTCTATACTACCAGACTCCAATGTGTGGAATTTCCATTGAGGTTATGAGATCGCAGCTTCTGGCTGCAGTTGCCCACTGGGTCTTCCAGGGGACTTACGGAGGAGACTTCAGGGACAGAGGGTAGAGTAGTGACGTCTTCCCCGGGGGTGGGACACAATGGGGCCTGTGTACCCAGCCTGGCCCATGCCTTGCATTCTCACACTCTGAGCTCACTTGGAGAAGAGGGGAGGGGCACGGGAGGAAAAGGGTCTTCCTCTTGGCCCCAGCTGGGCAAGTGAGTGCCCAGCGCTCAGTCTGTGCTCCAAGGACCAAGGATCGCCTGCACTGGAGAGGTTGGCCAGTGATGACCTTCTCCAGACCTTGGCTTAACAGCTGTAGAAAGTGGTGTGAGGGAAGGGGAAGCAGAGCAGCTGAAGCTCACACAGTTGCTGGGGTCCTTCCTTCTTCTCCCAGGTGTGCCTGGAGAGGCAGAGCGGCCCACACCCGAGCTGGTGGAGGTGGAAGTGGGCGGCACCGCCCTTCTGAGGTGCTCCTTGGACTCCCCAGGCAATCTCAGCCATGTGGACTGGTTTGTTGTGAGTGTCAGGGCCACCCAAGGAAGGGGTAGAGGTGGAGACTCTGCCCCCAGGGGGCCCCAGCACCCTCACCTCTCTGTCCTCGCCCCACAGGTCCACAAGGAGAAGCGAACACCCATCTTCCGTGTGCGCCAGGGCCAGGGCCAGAGTGAACCTGGTGAGTACCAGCACCGGCTCAGCCTCCAGGGCCCAGGGTCCACCCTGGCCCTGGCTCAAGTTGGCCCCCATGATGAGCGAGTCTTCCTGTGTCAGAGCAGGCGCCCTCGGTCCCAGGAGCACCGCATCCAGCTCCGTGTCTACAGTAAGTGCCCTGCCCCACTCCTGCCTTTGGGGCCATGTGGGTCAAAGAAGTGGGGTCCCATGGCTTCTGTTCATTTTCCTTCCTGTGTAGAAGCGCCAGAGGAGCCAGTCATTCACATCAGCACCAATGGCATCTCCGTGAACAGCCAGGAGCCGGAGGAGGTGAGTTAGACCAGCGCAGCCAGCAGAAGCAGGAGCCGGGCTCTGGTACCAAGGCAGGACTCTCACTCAAACCCTGTCCTTTTCAGGTGGCCACCTGTGTGGGGAAGAATGGTTACCCCCTCCCTCAGGTCGTCTGGTACAAGAACAGGCAGGCCCTGAAGGAAGAAAAGAACCGTGAGTGCTAATTTCTGCTTGTGGTGCTATATATACACGGGCCACTTTGCCCTTCCCTGTACTTTATTATTATTTTTTTTTTCCTCCTTTTTTTTTTTTGTCTTTTTGAGACAGGGTCTCGCTATGCAGTTGAGGCTGGCCTTGAGCTCACTTTTGTAGCCCAGGCTGGTCTCGAACTCGCACCAATCCTCCTGCCTCAGCCTCCCGAGTGCTGGGATTACAGGCGTGAGCCACCACGCCCGGCTCTTCCCTGTACTTTAAAGAGAAAGCATGTATGATGCCTGCTAGTGTTTTCATAAGAACTTAAACACCATGGGAAAGCTAGGAGTCCCTTCCTGTCCCATACCCTTCCCAGACGTAGCCTTTGCTATTGTAATGGGGTTTTTTAGGCCTATTTTTATATATTTGCCAAAATTATTATTTTTTTTTAGTACTAGGGAATGAACCCACAGCCTTCCTGCTGAGCTACATCCTGGTCCTTTTTTGGCTTTCACACAGGACCTCACTAAATTACCTAGTTACCCAGGTTGCCTCAGGCTCCCACTGCCCTGGCATTATAAGCCTTGACAGCATGCCCATATGTGTGCATGCATGTGTGCGTGCGTCTGTATGTGTGTATGCATGTGCATGTACGTGTATTTGGTGCTTAATCTGCTTATTCATAAAGTTAAAGAGCATAAATGAAGTTGTTAAAATTGTACGTGTATAGTTGTTGGTACATGTCTTTCAGGTTATTTTTATGCTTTCTATACTTTCTGTTTCTTAAAATTAAAGAGCCAGGGGCCAGACAAATAGCTCAGCGGATTAACATGACTGCCAGGAGTTCTATCCCTGGGCCTGCCATGCCGGTTCTGCCCCTGCCCCCTGGGCGCACTGAGCCGCTGGCAGTTGAAACTGGGTGTGGTGGCCGTAATCCCAGAACTTGTGAGGCTGTAAATAGGAGAAGTACTAGTCTGATCTTCGTGGTTAGACCCAGAACACCCTGTAGACCCTGCCCTAAATACAAAAAGAAAAAATTGTTGCAGAAAAGTATAGAAGGTTGGGGCCAGGGAGATAACTCCATGGCACAAGTGCCTGCCTGGCAAGTGCAAGGTTGTGGTCTCACCAAAAGAAAAAAAGTATAGAAGATAATTAAAACTGAGTTACTTGGGGCTCTGTACTTAAAGATTAGTATTTTTTTTTTAAGAACTTTTTATTTTATTTATTATTTTTATTCTTGTTTCAGAATATTCACTCATTTTTATGGCCGGCTCAGCCCGCCCAGAGGGCAGGGCTGGCACAGCATGTGGTGCCGGGGATTGAACCGCGGTCCCTGAAGCCGCCCAAGCTTCCCCAAGCAGGTGCTCTAGGCCACTGAGCCATCCCACCAGGCCCCAAGATTAGTATTTTAAAGTCAAATTTATCACTTTTACAGTCCTGTAATTCAGGCTGGCCTTGAGCTCACTTTTGTAGCCCAGGCTGGTCTCGAACTCACACTGATCCTCCTGCCTTAGTCTCCCAAGTGCTGGGATCACAGGCATGTGCCACCATACCTGGCATTTTTTTTTTTTTTTTTTCTTTTTGAGACAGGGTCTCCCTATGTGTTTTTATTTTGAGATAGCATCTTTGTAGACCAGGCCAACCCTGAACTAGCTTTAAACCCCAACCTGACCTCAAGCTTGTGATCCTCTTTTCTTAGCCTCCTGAGTGACATACAGATATTTTGAGAAGCAAACATCAGTGGCAGTTTTGCACTGGCCTGACCCTGGGACACTCGGCAGGCTGGAGGGCTTTCAGTTATCACAGACCCAGGGGGTGCTTCCCACACTGGTGGGGAAAGGGCAGGAGATGCAGCTAAATGCCCTGCACTGCACAGGTCAGCCCCACCGCAAAGAATTAATTCTGGCCCAGAACATCAATAGTGCTGAGGTGGAGAAACCCTGACCTCAGTGTTGATGTATGGTGTATACTGCTTCGAGGCTTATTTTGTGTCATCTTTCCAGATCAGTCTATCAGGATGTACCTGACCGCTTTATCTGCTGCTCAGTTCTGCAGACTGTGTGCATTAGGACACGCACCATTTTCCCTGCTAGTGCTTCATATCTCAAGCACTTCTCAATTTTCTACCCACCTTGGCTATTTGGGCCAAGGAGATCAAACCTAGGGCCTTGCATATGATAAGCATGCGCCCTACCCTGAGCTGCCCCCCAGCCCCTCATTTTACTCATGCTGGCCCTGCTGGCCCACTCTTAGATGTGTGCTGTGTGTCTGTATCTGTCTAGAGTGGATACCAAAGTCAACTCCTTGCACTGGGCCTTGGTCCCTTATAGAGACCAGGAACATTGCTTTTTTTGCATGGTTTAGAGTCATCACACCGAGCTACATATATTCCTAGCCCTTTTTTATTTTTATTTATTTTTTATCTTTTTTTAAAAAAAAAATACGTTGAGGGGCTGGAGAGATAGCTCCATGGCACAAGTGCCTGCCTGGCAAATGCAAGGTCATGAGTTCAAGCCACAGTCCCACAAAAAAAAAAAAAAACATTTGAACCAGCACTTGGAAGGCTGAGGCAGGAGGATCAGTGTGAGTTCGAGACCAGCCTGGGCTACAAAAGTGAGCTCAAGGCCAGCCTGAACTGCATAGTGAGATCTTGCCTCAAAAAGACAATCAGCCGGGCATGGTGGCACACGCCTGTAATCCCAGCACTCGGGAGGCTGAGGCAGGAGGATCGCTCTGAGTTCGAGGACCAGCCTGGGCTACAAAAGTGAGCTCAAGGCCAGCCTGAACTGCATAGTGAGACCCTGTCTCAAAAAGACAAAATAAAAATTAAAAAAAAGACAATCAAAATGCATTTGGTATAGGGTCTCAATATGCAAGTCAGACTCACAGTGATCCTCGTGTTTTCAGTCTCCCAAGCACTGGGGTTATAGGTGTGCACCACCACTACCAGACTTGAGACTTAGTACGCCTGGAGGTGGGGCTGGCCTGGCACATGCCGGGGATTGAACCCCGGTCCCTGTGCTTACCTAAAGAGGCACTTCATTTCCTGGGCTATCTTGTCGGCCCTATTTTTGGTCTTTTTGAGATAGATTTCACTATACGGTTCAGGTTAGCTTTGAACTCCCTTTATAGCCCAAGCTGGTCTCAAACCACAGCGATCCTCCTGCCTTGGCCTCCCAAGTGCTGGGGTCACAAGTGTACACCACCACACCCAGGTTATTTTTGTTTTGAGAGAGGGTTTCGCTAAGTCACTTAAGTTACCCAGGCTGGGCTCTAACATGAAGTAGTCCTCCTGCCTCAGCCACATAGAGTGCTGGGGTTACTACAGGTGTATACTTTCACACCTGTCTAAAAGGACAGGGGTCCTGAGAAGGCCTCTTGCCATCTTCCTGGAGATCGCAGTGTGGGGCTGAAGCCAAGCTTTGCTCCTTCCCTCCCTGTCTAGGCATCCACATTCAGTCATCACAGATCGTGGAGTCCAGCGGCTTGTACACCTTAGAGAGCGTCCTGAAGGCACAGTTGGTTAAAGAAGACAAGGATGCCCAGTTTTACTGTGAGCTCAGCTATCGGCTGCCCAGTGGGAACCACATGAAAGAATCTAAGGAAGTCACTGTCCCTGTTTTCTGTGAGTACTGACCTAGCCTTCTGTTTGTTGGGGTGAGTGGGCCTGACGGGAACTCCCATGGGCCTCTGTCCATCCAGCGGCAGGCTGAGAACAACCTCCTTTGTGCACACAGACCCTGCAGAAAGGTTGTGGCTGGAAGTGGAGCCTGTGGGAGCACTGAAGGAAGGAGACCGTGTGGAAATCAGGTGTCTGACTGACGGCAACCCTGCACCCCATTTCACCATCACCAAGAAGGTCTGTGAAGGCCTCCGGGTTGCACACAGATAATGGCAGGAAGGGCTGCAGTAGAGTGGCTGGGGCCACTGTGCTCACCCTGCATCTTCTCCCAGAACCCGAGCACCGGGGAGATGGAGGAACAAGAAACCCTTGACAATGGCATCCTGGTCCTGGAGCCTGCCGAGAAGCAGCACAGCGGGGTCTACCAGTGTCAGGGCCTGGATTTGGAAGATACAACATCACTGTCCAGTGACACCCAGAATCTTCTGGTGAACTGTGAGGGGCTGGGGGCCCAGGACAGGGGGACCTGGCTGGGTCAAGACAGAACAGGCCCTGCCCTTCCCAGGCTGACTTTACTGCTGTGCCCCCAGATGTGTCTGATGTTCAAGTAAGCCCCGAAGCCCCTGAGGGCCAGGAAGGTGGCAGTCTCACGCTCACCTGTCAAGCAGAGAGTAACCAAGTCCTCACATTCCAGTGGCTAAGAGAAAAGGTACCCAGACGAGTCTGTGATTGGGTGACAACATCTTTCTCCTTCCCAGACGCTCTGACCGGTTTCTCTCCCAGACAGGTCAGGTGCTGAAAGAGGGGCCTATGCTTGAGTTACTAGACCTGAAACGGGAGGCAGGAGGTGGCTACCGTTGCATGGCATCTGTGCCCAGCATACCCGGCCTGAACCGCACACAGCTAGTCAACGTGGCTGTTTTTGGTAAGGTCCTCGGCAGAGACCAGGTCACTCCAAGTTGGGTAGTTTTGCACTGTTTTGAGACCCAAAAAGTCACCTGCTTCCCTGAGAACTGCTGGGGAGGAGGCTGGCTCAGTAAGCATGCTCCCTCACTCCTGACCTATCCAAGGGTCCCCATGGATGGCATTAAAGGAAAGGAGAGTGTGGGTGAGAGAAGACACACTGCAGAATCTGTCCTGTGAGGCATCAGGGCACCCTCGACCCATCATTTCCTGGAATGCCAATGGCACGGTGAGTAGTCCAGGCTCTAGTTCCCCCATGCCCGGGCTATCGTGATTAGTGCTGGAGGTCCTGCATGCTCTGACTCTCCTGAGCACTCTCCTTTCTCATAGGCAACTGAACAAGAGCAGGACCCACAGAGGGTACTGAGCACCCTGAGTGTCCTGGTGACCCCAGAGCTGCTAGAGACAGGCGTACAGTGCACGGCCTCGAACTCCCTGGGCAGAAACACCACCACCATCTTCCTGGCACGGGGTGAGGGCTGCCTCCCTGCAGAGGATGGCAGGGCATGCCCAGGTGCGGGCATTAACGTGAGCTTTCCCTAACTCCCCTCTGCCTCCCAGTCGGCTTAACCACCCTCACACCAGACTCCAGCACAGCTGCTGGCTCCAGCACCTCCACGGTCAGTGCTCATGCCAGAGCCAACAGCACCTCCACAGGTAAGCCGGGCCTGGCAGGAGAACAGGGCCCGTCCCCCCTTCCACCCCAGCCTCCCTGCCACAGAGCCCTGCCGAGAGGTGAGTTGCGGCTCATCTGTCATCTTGGGCTGGGTGGGGCTGCAATGTGATGTGGCCGCCTTTCCAGGACTGGTTGTGACTTCAGGCATCTTTGTGCCACAGAGAAAAAGCTGCGGGAGCCAGAAAGCAAGGGCGTGGTCATTGTGGCTGTAATCGTGTGCATCCTGGTCCTGGCTGTGCTGGGCGCTGTCCTCTATTTCTTCTATAAGAAGGGCAAGCTGCCCTGTGGGCGGTCAGGCAAACAAGAGATGTAAGTTGGCTGAGCCCCTACAGTCTGCTGTCATTCCCTGCTTCCTGGCTTGCTGCCTCCTCAGGGACATTCCTCAGTCTTCCCCAGCACCCTCACCCCAGAGGAGCAGCCGAGGGCCCTGGGTGAGGGTGATCCCCGCTTTACCACCTGCTACTCAGCTTTTATCCATCACGCAGCGCTCTTCCCATTCCCAGTGGGCCTTTTCCCCTCCCCCAATTGCCAACCTCTTGCCTCCCTCCTCCCAGCACGCTGCCCCCGTCTCGTAAGAGTGAATTGGTAGTTGAAGTTAAGTCAGATAAGCTCCCAGAAGAGATGGGCCTCCTACAGGGCAGCACCGGTGACAAGAGGGCTCCAGGAGACCAGGTAGGAGGCAGTTCCTGTGGCCAGTGCCTGACAACATCCCCAGGGATTGGGGGTGACGGGCGAGTGGTGCTCATTCCCTGAACACTAATTTCTAGTCTTCCTCCTTCGTGGTTGGAGGAGGGGTGGGCCCCTTTCCTCTTTTTTTTTTTTTTTTTTTTTTTTTTGAGACAGGGTCTCGCTATGCAGTTGAGGCTGGCCTTGAGCTCACTTTTGTAGCCCAGGCTGGTCTCGAACTCGCACCGATCCTCCTGCCTCAGCCTCCCGAGTGCTGGGATTACAGGCGTGAGCCACCACGCCCGGCTCCCCTTTCCTCTTAACACTACTCACAGATGACAGGCCAGGCAAGGGGCAGAGAGACCCCAAAGGAAGACAGCAAAGCCCCCTCCCATTACTGTCTGTGCAAACAGTCTATAAAGTGTGGCTCCCCCCAATACCAAGGCCAAGTTGGAGGCCACCTGTCCTCCTCTGGTGCCCCCCGCCTACCCCTGCTTCTTCCCTCCAGGCTGCTGCAGTCCATCCGCTCTTGCTTCAGTCCACACTCAGTGCTCACACCTTACTCTTTCATTCCCCTCTCACTCCTCTCTTCCTTTTTTTTCAGGGAGAGAAATACATCGATCTGAGACATTAGCCTTAATCCCATTCGTCTCCCACCTAGCCTGGAGTGCCTCAGGCTCCCAGCTCACTCTTCTCCTGGCCAGAGCCCCCACAGACTGCTCCACCTGTCCTGCAGACTGGTTCCCAAGGCCCAGTGGTACACATCTGTCCTGGGAAGGACCTCACCTAGCCCTGGAGGACCTCTTTCCAATACAGGGCCACCCAAGTCATGTTCATGCCAAGGAGTGGCCCCAGTCTTCTGAGGGTGGAGGGGAAAGTTTCTTAAAGAGTTTTCTCCTTTTAATAGTATGGTGGCAGAACTGTCTTCTACCAGCAACGCACCAGGGTGGCTCCTCAGACTGGCTCCAGTAACTCAACAGTGCCCAATATGAGGACGCAGCAGGGCCTGGCATTTTATATTGCTAATGCCCAGCCGTGTCCAGAATCCCTTGCAGAGTCCAGATGTCTTCCTCCTCACCTCTTCGGAGTTGCCTTTTTGAGACAGGGTCTGTGTAGCCCCAGGCTGGCCTTGAACTCTCCCAGTCCTCCCACCTCAGGCTCCCAAGTGCTGGGGGTAGAGGCATGTGCCACCACACCCAACCTTGGGGTCATTTTTGTGATTTTTTCCTTGGGGCAGAAACCATGTACTGGTATTCTGTCAAAGGTCTGTCCTTGCTGGGCATCTTCCCTATGGAGGCCATTGAGTCTGAGGCTCCTGCACCCTTTCAGAGGGGGCATAGATACAAATGTGGGAGCTGGGGACAATAATGAAACCCTCTTGTCCTCCATGGGTTACGATCTCCCATTATATCACACCAGATTTCTACACACTGAGCTACCAACCCAGACCCTAAAAATAAAATGGGAGAATAGTACCAGAGCTCTGGGGCCTGTCTGTGAGTACCCACACCCATGTGTGTATGTGTGTATATATATATGTATATGGTTTTGTGTGTAAATTTGCAGACAGTTTCCTTTTATATATATATATATATGAAAAATAAAGCTTCAATGTGTCAGGAATCTCAAACTGCTTCTTCTCATCATGGATACCAAAGGCGCCTGGCAGTGTCTGACTAGCAGCTGTACCACGAGGAATGCAGCGCCCACCCATTAGCCGCAGGGCCTAGGGTTCTGTTTCTGAGCAAGTGGGGCTACGCTGTTTCTCAGCTGCTCAGAGGGCCTGTGCCGCCTTCCTACACTCCTGTCACTGCATGCTGCTTCATGACAGTAGTTCCTGCCCTGGTGACCGACCGGTCCCGGAGTACCTTGTGTAGTGCCACCTTCCAGCCCTAAACAAGCAAGAATTCAGTCAACTACAATAAAAGAAACTTTATTTAAAAATATTTTTCTTACAGACATGGGTGCTTGAAAAAGCTCTTTAGTTAACTGTGTATGGAAATGAAAAAAATTAATAAATAACATTAGTATAACAGACTTCTAACATTAATACATTGGCAAAACAAAATGGACTTGAAAAATGAATCTTAAAGCTCTGCTATTCTCTGTAAGAATATTTACCTTCTGTTTTTCTTATTCTTTACAGGTGAGAATGATTAAATACTGCTAATATAAACTTTTTAAATTAATGACATTTTAAAATAGTCCATGAAAAATCTAAGTGT
>PVJA010044870.1:0-15942 GCA_004027025.1 Myocastor coypus | reverse complement strand
TTTTTTATTGTTTAAATTTAACAATGGTTATATTACATATTTTCATCATCAGATCAGTTTAGATTAATACATATAGGTATATAAGATAGATCAAACAATTAAACATTAACCTTTCTAAATCAATATTACTTTTTTTTTCTTTTCCCCTTTCTTTTCTTTGAAAGTTGACATATTGCACATTGTCCTCACAATCATTGTACAGAGTACAATGTGTGGGCATGACCCACCTCCCTATTAATGTTGCTTAGAAAAAAAAGGGAAAAGAATATACTTCTCTTTGGACTAAGAGGAAGCAGATATATATACAGTCAAGTGTTTTGCAATTGTAGTGGGCCACCAGTGAAGCTTGTGATGTTGGAAGCTATTAAATCTAAGCCTCCTAAAGCTCATCTCACCAATCTAGCTCTGCATTTCATGCATTGTAATTAAGGCTTTTTTTTTTCTTGCTGGGTGGTCAAGGACAAGTGGAAGCAAGACCTGTATAACAAAACATTCTTTTTTTTTTTTGTATCTTCCAGGGTCAAATCCCCTCAGGATTAAGTTTGAGGCCATAGACAATACTTTGTAGAACTGTTGTTAGTGTCAGCCTTCGAAAATCGTGTAACTGCTTATATCACATTCTATGGAAAGTTATTAGAATATCAATGATGGTCAGAAAATATCATTTCCAAGCTAAGTCAAAGATATTTAATATTCAGAAAGCCAGTGATGATAAGCTCAAGTACCTATGTTATAGAGTATTAGTATCACAAAGCTTTTCTGCTGGAGGGTTAAGAATGTAAGTTAACAGACCAAAAATATGATAGATTTTTAATATCTCAGAATTACTGAAATTTATTTAACATTTTAAATGTCTTTTTAAAAACTAAAAACAATTTCAGTTTAACTAAAAAGGCATTCTGCTGAGAATCAAATGAAAAGTGATGATGCAGAAAAAGGAGTCAATGGTGAGACAAATATAATTAGTATTATAAATAAATATAATTAATATTATAATTAGTATTATAGAAAGTAAACTGTATCCTACATAATATGTTCTGGAATGTGTTTTTATATTGAAATACACCAGCAGAAAGTTTTGTGCTCTTCATTTTAAGAATTTTCCATCTGGTCACTAACATGATATATTTTGCCTACTGAAGACTTAACAAATTACCCCTAAAATTCTATATTTATTTTTATTTCTATTTTTTTCACTTTTAATAGGAAATAACAATGAGAGTTTCAAAACATATTAGTAGTACTTCCCCAGTAATTAATACAATGCATATTGTTATCCTTGTAGTAGCTATTCAGAGTACAGGATATAGACACGACAATTTTTCTCATTATTATTGGTACAGAAATTTCTTGTCATTGAACTAAGAGAGAGTAGTTGTAAATACATAATTCAATTTTCCATACTTGTAGCGTGTTATTGGCAGAACTGGCAATGTCAGAGTGGTTGATTTAAGCCTTTTACAGCTCAGCATACTTATCTAGCTTCACTTTTTGTGTCTTGTGGCTAAACTTTTCTGCTGGGTGGTTAAGGGCAAGTTAAAGTAAGACATGTGTAACAAAACATGGAACTTTTGTATCTCCCAAGTCAGTAAAATCCCCTCAGAACTTAACTTGAAACCATATACAGTGCTTTGTAGAACTATTGTTGGTGTCAGCCATCTGGATGAGTTATGGCCATTGCTTGACCAGTTTGCCCTCTGTGAAAGCCTGAGAAAATATGTTCTCTCTAGCTGACTCTCCTTAGGCACACTGTACATCGTCGATCCCTTTCCTCGGTGGCTCCATAATCTGCTTGAACAGAAAATTGGGGACACCACTGAGTTATTAAAAGAGAGTAAGAGACAAGGAAAAATGCCATAGGACTGACCAACTAAAATTGTATATATTTTTACATTACTAAGCTTCTGTTTAAAAATTTGTGACTAGTTTTATCACATTCTATCATAATTTTTTAGAATATCAATGATTGATGAAAAATACTGATTCCAAGTTAAGTCTAAGATGTAATACTCAGAATAACAGTGATGGTAAGCTCAAGTACCTATGTTACAGAGTAATAGTATCACTAAGCTTCTCTTCTGGAGAGTGAACAACTTAAGTATACAAACCAAAAATTGGAAGAAAAAAATAAAAAAGAAGGGCTACAAGGACAGCCAGTATTTTAGCCCTAGCCACTCAAGAGCAGTGAGGACTCATGACATAGACATCTTGTGCTCTGACATTCTAAAATTTTGTTTTTAAAATGCAGTGATTAATTGAATACAAGTGCACTGCAACAAGATTTTTTATTGATGTTATTATACTGGGTAACTATGTAGGCTCATTTTTTAGACCATAATAGCATAAAAATTATGTGGGCATCCATTTAATTCTTATGTCACTGAAAAAAAAGAAACAGTCACACATGAGAGAGTAGATAGCACTACTTCTGTCTTTTATGATGTCCAGCTGGCAATGAATTTTTTGAATCTAGAGTTTTCTTGAAGTTTTCGGTTATGCCTGCAGCTCAGAAGAACATTACTATATCTGAGCTCTGTGAAATATTTCCCATTTTTAGTGCTGCACAAGGTTGGTAAAAATGATGAAGTATTCTGAAATGGCATTTTACTTCAAGCCTACTGCATTTGGTTTTGTGCAATATTGATCAGTGAATTTGCTGGGTTAGCAACATAACTTGGGGTCGGTATTCAGCACTATTTAAATGGAGCTACAGGAGCTCATTTGATTTCCTTTTCTTGTTTTCTCTTTCCTCCCCTGATGCATTCCACTAGACCACATTTAAATTAGACAGTACAGCAGGTGGGACGTAGGGGTACACCTCTAAATATCACTTGAATCACAGGTGTCTTACAGAAATAAAATGAATGGTGTGATTCGTTTACCTGCTGAAAGCTGAATTTGCAGAATATAACTGTACAATTTCGTCCTCGTGGTTACAAGTTTTTATCTCAGACATAGCACTCCTGATGATAATTTGATAGCCTCAGCTTCCGAGTGCCCTTAGTTCAAGATAAGATCCACATTCTTCATCTGGAACCTGATTGCAAACCATGCAAAAAAATTATTGCTGACAAGCCTGTTTAAATCACCCCATGAAGTGCTATCTTCTGTAATCATTCTCTTAATTAACTTAGTCCTAGAACTACTTTCTGCTTCCTCCAAAACCAGAAAATCACTGTAATAAGAACACATCTTCACCCAATAGTTTTCCACTCCAATCCCTGATATACAGAGCCTTTTTAGACTAACCGAGATAAATACATTCTGTCTCATTCAGACTTGTGCAACCTGGAAGAGAAACAGAGATGACAGATTGCTCACTAAGGATGGAAGTTGATTTCTTCTGTTGACAACGCTGTAGTTCACTTGGGGAGATTTGATTAAGATTCGCTTTGTTTCCGATTTGGTAAGATACATTGTTTTTATCTTCTCTTTTCTACTCTCCCATCCCATCATTCCTGCTTCTTGCAGCATCTTTCTAATTAAACTACCAGCATAGTGGTCATTGCTCTGATGTTTTCCAGAGAAAGCAAACTAAAACTGATAAACTCCCATTGGAATCTCCTAGACCCACTCTTACGCTGTTTTGAGTACAAGGTTTACTTTTCAAAGAACACTAGCATTAGGTGACAAGTTACCGTTTTAAAAAAAATTTCCATTCAGCTTTAAAGGAATAATGCTCCCATCTGAGAATTTCAGATGTTTTTCAAGGATCTATAAACCTAAGGGCTTTATATTGATGTTTGCGGACCAAAGAAAAGGGGAATCAATTAATAAGCTCTCACTCAAATGCCCATATGTGGATATTCTTGTCCCTTGGCCTCCTGTAAGTGCCAGTGACCTAAATCAGTGTCCTAACGTGGCTCAAGCATCTTTGTTATAGCTTACCAAATATGATCTGAACTAGCAAGGCCTTCAGTCATGAAGACAGAGCATCTACCCTATCAGTGTGACTAATTAAGTTTCTTTTAGGATCAATGGCTTATTCCTCCTAAGCGCACAGTTAAGTGCTGGACCACTAGATCTAGCTAGACCATGAGACAGGCTCACTCAGGGCCTTTCTCTCACAAGACAAGTGAGTTGCTTCTGCCTTGGCCGGCAGTATGAACATCTGAGAGCTGTTTCTCCCAGATTTTAAAAAATTTGTTTTTCCTTTGGAAAACAAAAAGAGGCCAAATATTTTCCTCTGATGATGTTTTAGTACTGTACACATCTGGGTCATGAAATCCAAAACATTTTCAACTCTCAACTACGCTTGCTTTGTCTGAGGTGCAGGATTTAGAGCGTCAGTTAGGTAAGCAACAGTGCCCTTTGCTTAGTTTGTCTATAGGTGTGCTATTTAAAAGTGATTAAACTAGTTCAATTGTTTTAATTGCTTCACAGTATTTCCTTGTACCTGCTGTGCAAATATCTGTATATGTCAACAAGAACAAATCTTCCAAATATAAAACTGAATAAAATCTAAATGATATACACAGAAATGCCACTGTATTAGTCAGGGCTTTACTAGAGGAAAAGATATAATAGAAGGAACAGATTTAACACAAGATGTACAAATGCATAAGAAATCACAAGATTGGCCTATGACAGCCAGCCACAGAGTTGGATGAGGAAGTGTGCAGAGGGTGTCTGCACGCCTGAGACTGAAGGATTCAGTCCCAAGGTCTAAAGCTCATGGAGATGTTCTGTGCAAGTCTCAATCAGTCGGCCAATGAGTCTGTGATGGAAAACTGAAGAGTCTGCAGCAGAAAGCTGAAGAATTCAAGGTGGAGGCCGAAGAGTGTGCTGAAAGCCAGAGAATGAAGTCTAAGCTGACTGTGAAAACTGAAGTTCCTCTGAGGAAGTGGAATGCAAATCCTTTCTCAACCCCTTTATATACCCTTTTTGTGCTGAGTTACTCTGAGGTGGATCCTCCCCGCCCTGGGGGCACCCTGTATGTGCTAGGGTGGGCCCTCCTCCCTGTCCTGCAGGTGGAAGGAGGTGGAACTACCCAGGCAATCCAGCCAAGCTGACCCCAGTATTGACCTCTACAGGCACTTATGTAAAATCACACAAAAACATCAAGAACTCGTGGTCATAAATAATAGGAAGAGCATAAAATAGAAATGTATACAGAAGGAATAATATGAGAAACTGATTGCCTCTGGGTAGGAAGAACTTATATAAGAATGAGGTGAGAGGACACTCCAGATAAGACTACTCCATTATAAAAGGAATAAAACAAACAGAAACCCTAGAAAAAAATCTAAAACAAATGAACCAAATATTGTTAATATGACCATGGGTCTCAATCAGTATGTATCATATTCTACATGTATCACCCACTCAAATTTTCTCATTAACTTTAGCATATGTTTGAAACACTGAAAATTTAATTATTTCATGAAATATTAAGCTAAAGTGGATCAGCAAAATATTGCAAGCATAATGCCTGAATTAAGATGTATTCTGCTTTACTAGCAGACAATATTTCAAGCTGTTTATATTTACCATGGATGCCTATTTGCATATTGATCAGCTGGAGAGAACTGTGCACCCTTAAAGGAACTACATCCTTGGGGCTGGCAAAATAATTCAGCGCTCTAAGGTGCCTGATTAGGCAACCGCAGGGATCACAGTTCAATCCCCAGCCCCACATGCTGTGCCAGCCCCACCCTCAGGTCAGGCTGAGCTGGCCATAACATAAATAAATAAAGTTTAAAAGAGCTACATCCTTAATTTTTTCTGTTCTGCTTGCTTCTCAATTATATTTTGGTAAAACGCAAAGCACCATGAACGGCATCTTCTTTGTCTTCTTCCCTTTTCTGGTTTGATCTGGAACCTTGCACAAGTCATAGAGCTATATCCCCAGGCCTTTTAATTTTACTTTCCTAGTTTTGAGAAAGGGCATTACTAAATTGTCTTGCTGGTCCTGAATTTTCAGTCCTCTCACATCAGCATCCTGAGCAGCTGGGACTACAGGTGTTTGGCATAGAACGCAGCGTAACAGTATCCTCTACAAGAAAACCCACCCTGATGAAACCAATGATTGCCATTCTGTGACACCAGTGATCATCACCTCGATGACAGTCTGCCTTTTATCCCAACCGTCTTGAGATAGTTTTGATGATTATTACTGGGGGAACGGTGTTATGGCAGCTTGCAGGTAAAGTTCATGGAATGTTGTGAAATTTTGTGCAATCCACAGCTCTGCAATAAAGAATAATCTCACCCGAAAGGCAGATGGTGCTGAGGTGGAGAAGCCATGAGTCAAGTACTCTTATGGCCCAATTTTTATAAGTATTTTGTCAGTTGTGTTCAAGGTCTCCATCTCTTAAAAATCAGTCATAATATTTTGGTTAGAATGTAGCCTGTCCCTAGGGAGGAAATCCTTTCTGCCTTGTCTCCTCCTTTTCATTCATCTTTCACTCCTGGCTACAATAGTTTTAAATTGCCACAACAAGTTGTATACTTGTGTTCATTTAGACACAAGTGTGATCCAAGTCTATTTATCCACTTTTACTTACCACGTACTACATAAAGATCACTCATTTTACATGTTTATATCAAGTAATCTGAACAACTAATTTGAAGGCAATAATATGCAATATAACAACCATGGATGAATTCTTATCATTTTGTTCAGGGAAATTATATATCAGTTGTTTGTTTGTTTGTTTTTATTTGTTTATTTTATTATTTTTCATTCTCTTTAAAAATATAAAAGAAAAGAAAGCATTCCAGATTCTATATTTTAATTGCAATGTTTGTTATTTATACTTTTCCTTAATAAATGAGTACATAGTGCATTTTATTATAATTAAGAAGAAATACAAGAGCAAATATTTGTCTCCAAAGAGCAAATTCATATCCAGAAGCATCCCTTAGCTACTTTTCATTGTGATGCAGAGGGCAAGAAGTAAGATCTGGAAGGAAAGCACGTGATTCAATGTGAAGCTTCTCTACTGGATGTTCATTTTCCACAGTGTTTTAAAGCAAAGCTGGAGGATTCCTTCAACAAGGAAAGAATTACTGGGTCATGCTTGTGAAGTAACAACTTAGGTGTGTCTTCATACTCGGGCCATGCACCCCTATACATATATACTTTTCTGCATATGCAATTCCATTCTCTATTGCAGGAAACATACTACAAAGTCAAAACAATGGTTTTACATTCAAAGGAGTATCATTACATTTTTTTTTTTTTTTTACAGAATCACATGTATGCCATATCAGTATATAGGTAGCTTACAGAGAAAAGATTGAAGACAGCGACAAAGACAACAGGTTTTAATGTTGAGTCATTTTGGGAAGAGGGCCTCCATCGTGATATGTGACAATAAGAAAAAATGGATTTCCTTTGATATTTTACAGAAGGTGATGCTTGAAGCAACAGCTGCAAAGAAACCATCCTATTCCAGTTCTCAAATGTTAGGTGCAATCGAGCTTCGTACCTATTTACTTGTGTGTGCATATTTATTTTAATAAGCAGGAATAATTTTTATAATAATGCCATAGAGTTTCAAAGCGAACATTTCTTATCAAAGACAGTAAATATATTGTGTATACATTTTCAGAGCCTGCTGTCAAGGAGAATTTTAACGGATATCTTCAGTATTTTAAAACATGTTTAATTGAAACATGCATTAACTGAGCAGATGTGTCACCGTGCCACCTTGGGAAAATTACTTTCTGCACTTCAATGTTATCTTCTATAAAAGGAGAATAATAGTAGTGTTTACTGCATGGATTGTTGGGAAATTTAAGGCATACGAAGCCCTTGCCACGTTGCCCAATATTTGGAATGCAAACAATTCATGTTCACTATTATTATTAAAAATGATTCTCAAACATGGAGCCTCGATACAATTATGTTTTGCCAACCATGTCTTGGAAATAATAATGAAAGTACATTGGAGTATCACAATTATTAAAAATAAAATAAAGTATATTGAAATTGCTCACTAAAACGTTGGCAACACCACTGCTAGCACTGTAGTAGGAATTTCTGAGAGGAGAGGGACAGGCTCTGTTTGCCTGCTGTTCTTCAGCGGTGCTTCCTATGTACACTAAAAGCTGTACTGCAGAAAGTGTGTCATGCCCGTGCACGAACACTGCTTCCTGTCGCTGCGGGAGGGTAAGCTGAGCGAATCTGATGGAGACGGTGAGTAAGGTGGGAAAACAGAGTGAACAGTGAGGGAGGAGACAGACTGCCTAGCCGCTAGCCAGTTGAGACTGACCTCGGAGGCCATCATAATAAACCGGGATATGTTTCTATAAAAATGTAAAACCAGTGGTTGTTTTAGACTCCATTCAGCATTCGTTCACTTAATAGGTAGAGTGTTTAAAGAGCTTCACCTGGTGTCAGCTGCTGAGGAAAGAGTGATTGCCAAGACAGACAGAACAACTGTAGGGGTCCTGGGGCTGAGCAGGATGCACAGAACTGTGTGGAAAGAGGGTAGGGAGGGCTAGGGCTGAGTCAGGAAGGTGTACTCAGAAGGTAAATACAATGGAAAACTAGGAAAATAAATGCAAGGAACTGGCCAACAATCTGTAAAACACTGTATTAGGACCTTCATTGTATCAATAAAAGAAATAATTTTACTACTCTTCATCTTTATTACATACATATGCATGCACACATGTATTCATGCACACATGTACACCTACATTATATATGTAAATACACATATATAAATATATATAAATAAATATATATAATGTTTTTTATTCATGTGGTAACGTTTGACCTTTATTTTTTTATTTTAATTTTTTTTACATTTAACCTTTTGATGTCTAGTTTTGTATGCAAGGTGCATGTACCTTTCTCTCTGCTACCACTTACTGTATACACCTGAGTTCCTTCAGTTGTATCATGCTTCCTTTTTCTCAAGCATCAGACTAATAAGAAACCTCCTGATGGTTTGAGGGTTGAATGAAAGAATTAATGTAAAAATACTTGTGAGGTCCCTGTCACTTAGGTGAAAGGCAAGTGGTTGTGGATCAGTTATTTTTGCCAAGACAAAAACAGATCTCTTTTTTTCCACTGTTACTGTTGGTATCTCTTTCTTTCTTTCTTTCTTTCTTTCTTTCTTTCTTTCTTTCTTTCTTTCTTTCTTTCTTCTCTCTCTCTCTCTCTCTTTTTTTTTTTTTTTAGTTTCCCATACAGATAGTCCACATTGAGAAAAAAGTAACTGTAGACTCAGAGAATGGCAGGCCCGTCTTACTGGTTTAATGAGAAGGACTGAAGGGTGGGATTTCAAACCGTTAAGTGAGCGATTAGAACTAATAATTGACTATAAATATGCCAGGAAGACCTACCGCAGAAAGCCAACAAGCTCACCTAACAGGAGGCTGGTAACGTATCCGTATCCCCAGTTCAGTATAAGCCGGTCCTCCTCCCCCATTTGCATTGATGGGCTCTGAAGAAACATTTTACTCTGTGATTTCTACGTTTAACTTTAAGCAGTGGAATGGAAGCTACCCAGTCCGTGCTAGGTCTTATGAAATAACCTCCTCCTCCTCAATATGGATTTGGAACTAGATGAATAATTCTGTTTTTTTTTTTTTTGTGGTTATACAAGCTACCCACATTCTGGCAATAATTTTTTTTTTCTACTTAAGCATTCCTGTGTTTCTGTTACTTGCACTGATACTATTTTAATGTAAGTACCTACTGTGCACTCAATTCCAACTTATGATTACATCAGTAAGCTTAATGATGACTAAGATTCTATTAATATTACACAGGGAATATCAACATTTAGCCTGTAACATATTTAAGCACAAAACTGAAAGACTCAAAATAAAACAGGAAAACAGAGACTAGGAATAGCATTGAAAACTGGGATATGATTTTCCTGCTAGAATTAAATTAATTTAATATTAATTTAATATGTATGACTAAGCATACATATTATTAGCATACAACTCATGAAACTAGGTGAAGAAAAAGACTCTGGTAGACATACCTAGCAGAATGGGAATGATGCTTAGAACACTGTTCAAAGTTTTGGATAAAATGGATACATAATTCCAGGATAGACAAACCAGAGAGACAGAGAGAGAGAGAGAGAGAGAGAGAGAGAAAGATACTATATTTGTATCAAACAGGCAATGGAGAACTGTCTGTGTGGAGGTGTGCTTTACTTCAAATCATATGGGCAATATCTATTGAAATTTAACAAAGTTTGTAGAAGTAACAGAAAATACGGTCTCACAAATTTGACTTTGTTACAGTGAAAACACTTTATGTTTATAAATTAACAAAAATAACTTTCAATGTAGATTATTATCAGCTGCATACTTTCAGAGCTCACGGCCTAATCTTATCCATTTACTTCAATGTTCTTTTTCTCCCATAGTTGATTGAAGTCATAGAAATTCATTTTACTAGCCCAAAGGAGTACAATATGAATATTAATTTTCCTCCTGAACACTGAATAAAAAGATATTTCTCCATTATCAAAAAGAAAAAAGTATTTAGCATATCTAAATGAAGAATGTACAGTTAATAATGGAGTACAATACTAATCATGAAAAGCTACAAAATGCTATTATTCTCTTAAGACTTCCATCAAACTGGTCATAGAAAGTAAAAAATGAAACCTAAGCAAGTGTTCAAACAGCCAGCCATGGCCCCATATTGTGAATATGTCTATTGGGCTTATTAAAGTGTCCTGCATTGTCTGTGTGTGATTTGTGGTTGTTTCATTAGCAGAGCGCATTGTCTTTAGGCCACAGTGCACACCACCTTAAGAGTTAAAGGAAACAGAGAGCGTGAAAAAGCGATGAAAGCCACCAGACTAATTTGTGGCAATATTGAACGGAATAAAGGCTGATTGCATCAGAGACAGATGGAAAGATATTTCTGGTTTTTCAAATGTTAATGAATAAATAGCATTTAATTTCATAACTATTCAAAGTTATTCTGAAGATAATTATTTCATAAAATTTTCTCATTTGCACTGCATGCGGCGGCTGCACCGAAGATGAAGGGAGATGTGTGCGTGGCCCACAGGGCAGCAGGTCACCGCTCATTACCATGATCCACAGAGGAGGGCTGTGCATTGTGGAAGGTATCAGAAGGGAGGCCCTGTGAGGGGTGCATGCCTTAAATTCACATCCAGTTGAGCTGACTTGGGTGATAATTTATCTCACATGGACTTGGCCTGTTTTGCCAAAGGAATCTCACCCTGAAGCAGCAGCCCTCATTTTTGCTGTCCTGGAATTAACCAACCCCACAACATCATCAGGACATTGTTTTTATATGGCATGCTGGCTCCTAAGATTAGGAACAACTTAGGAAAAAGTGTTTCCAAGAGAGCTACAAACCTGATAGCGCTGCTTTACAAAATACAATAACGGAGCACAGCTATATTTATTGTCCAGTATGCTGCACTGCAGCTCAGCAAATGAGTCACTTGGATGCCTATATGTCTTTGCCATGGTCTGTGTCTAGTTGTCCCCACAAAGCCTCATGTAATCATGGTGTGGGGTCTTCTAGAGTTTGAAATCCATTCATGATCCACTGGGATTATGGATGATTCAAGGATGAAATTATGGGTTTTAGTATTGCTGGGACTATGGGTGTGAGGGTTACACCCAGCCTGAGGCAGAGAGGCTGAATGTAATATAAGAGAGACAGAGACAGACTCGCTCTGTCGCCATTGTTGCTGTTCTTGCCACCATGAACTGCTGTTCTCTGCCATGTGCCACTCATCTGTGGAGCCAGCCAAATATGAACTGAATCCTCCAGTAACTGAGCTAAATAAACACTTCCTTCCTTCATTTTGGGGGTATTTGTCCCAGCAAGGAGCAAAGAATAACGGAGAAAGTCTCTGACTTCTTGGTTCTCCTTTTGGTCTCATATGACTGTAATGTACTATATTTGTCTGGAATACTTTGATTTTGTATCCTAATATTCAGTGAACAAACATTTATACAATCATAAAAGAAACCTAAAATTTTCAAATTTAGACCAAAATCCATCCTATGTAAAACAAACAACCAAACAGACAAAATTACTTGTTCAATATTTATTACTGAATGGCTAATTCATTACTGAGACAAAATAAAAACATACATTTCGGGATTATTTATACTGTACCTATGCTTCTTATGAGAGATTCAAGACTAAATGAATTAGAATAAGGTGAAATTCATATATACGTGTTTCCAAGTTTCTTCCAATATCTGGGTACCAGAATCTCTGGGTACAGTGCAGAAATGCATGTTATTAACAAGAACCCAGAGAATTCTTAAGAACATTTGCATTTTAGAACAATGGCAGTGTGCCACGCCACAGGATATGGGATTTTTCTGAATTTTTCTTTGGGTTCTCACAATGTTTTCTTCTGTTTCTTACCCATAGTGCAGTTTTTTATAGGTAGATATGAAGTTGTTAAGAATGAGACAGATACATCCAAGGACAGATATGTATTTAATCTTTCTTTCTTTCTTTCTTTCTTTCTTTCTTTCTTTCTTTCTTTCTTTTTTTCTTGTGGGACCAGGGTTCAAATAACCTCGAACTTTCCCCAGCCCCTATTTACTTGATGCAGAAAAGAGAATATCAGACATTGTACCAGGAAGATACAAACCACAGCAATGGTAATGTTTCCGAAAGAATATAAAAAACATTTATTTTTAGGGGAAAAATTGTCTTCTTTATCTCAAGCATGGAGGTTTTGTACCCAGGATAAAAGATGTCACATGTAAAGATAATTGGTGTTGCTACATCATGCATGATAGCTGCAGCAGTGCTGAGCTTATTAACAATGGAGACTCACTGACTCTCACCTCAGGCCTGCTGATCAAAATCTTCCTTCTCAACATGATCCCCAAGTAGCTTATTGACACTTGGGAAGCGACTCAGCTGGGTTCGATGAAGATGAACTGTGACTCCAGTCTCCTTTCACTTTTTACTATTCCAGAATCCCAGGTCAATTTTCTTAAAGTGCTTTTAATGACAAAGACTGTGTTTTAAAATCTCAAATTATGTTTGATTATATTGTTTTATTATATTAAGGCTTATGTTCTAAGGTGTATTTGTCACTTGCTCATTGCCAGTCCAACATAGCTGTCACCCATAATGTAAGGGATGTTAAGTTCACTTAGGCCCATGGCTTCAGTCCGCAGCTGTCTGGCATAGGGGCACAAATGGCCTGGAGAAGGGGCTGATGGTGGGCAGCTGCTCACATCCTGGCTTCCAGGGAGCAGAAGAGAAAAGAGGAAGAGGAGGAGGAGGAGGAGGAAGGGAGGTACCAATGGAGAGGTAGCTCAGCAATTTAAGAGTCTGCCTGGCAAACAGAATGACCTGACCTCAATCCCAACTACCACATGCCATGCCAGTTCCAGAACCCCAGGCCCACTGTTATGGCCCTTAAACCCAGGGTGGTGGGGCATGCCTGTGATCCCAGCACCAGGGAAGTTGAGATGGGAGGATCAATAGGAGTCTGAACGGTGTAGTAATCCCGTATCCCATAAGTAAGTAAATAAAATGGTGGAAAAATATACGGTAGATACACCCTTCCAGGTCACGTATCAGGAACCCACCTCTGTCAACAAGGCTGTATTTCCTATTATGCACAAGACCTAAATGTTTATGCCTTTTCTTCTTAAGCACTGTATTTACATATGCAATTCTAACTCTCTATGTTAATGAGCTTTAATCATACGATGACCACACTTCATTTCCACTAGAACTTTCTGAGTGTTAGAAGGTATTTCTTGGCTCTACCATTCCCAGCTCCTCATTTAGAAATAGTTGTTAGAATTATCAAGTTTGGGTTTGGCGAATACCTTAACAATAGTGTTTGCCTACCACACCTGTGGCTCTGGGCTTGATCTCCCCCACAATAAAAGTCAAAAACAAAACAAACAAACAAAACAGCAAACAAACAAAAGAAAAGAAACAGTGAAGTGTTAGTTTGCAGAAGATAGAATATTAGTTACAAAATTAGCTTAGTTATCTTAAAACACAATTATACTTACTCTGTGATTCTATGCCTCAGCTTGCCTGCTCTTTGTCTGTGTCTCTGTTTTATGTCTCTCTTTCTTTTCTACTTTGAGTCAGACTTTGGCTAAGTCAATAAGTTTTCCAAGCTGGGTGATCATTTGCAATCATTCTGCCTCAGCCTTGCAGAATGATAGGATAATAGGCATATGCCACCACGCCTGCTTTGTGTCTTACTTTAAAAAAAAATAGATTTTCAGTGATTTTAAGAAATTAAATGTGTTAAGTTATATAAATTACTTAAAGGAATTGTTATAGGGTAAGTCTCAGTGTTAGCTGAGACTGTGAAAATGTCAACAATGGATGCTATTATTTGGGAAAATCCTTTGTAGTCTACCAAAAGCTGGCACAATGTTAGAAATTTTCATTATTACTTATTCCAAAACAACTCTTATAGATACTGAGAGATTCTTCTTGATTTATTGAGGAGCTTAAAGAAGTCTTACCTGTCATTGGTCAAATATTATATAGATGTTGTGCATTTTATATGATAACAACAAACCAAGTTAATTGTTCCAGCTTCAAGAGACAGAAAAATCACAAGGAAACTCTATGGATGCAGAAAGTCAACTTTTCATCATTAGGTGATACCATGGTTGATGCTGTGACTGCTGTTGGCATCTGATGATGAATGTAGAGAACCAGTCATGATTCTTGCTTGATTTGCACAATCACAAGGGGGCATGAAGAACAAAATATAAAATAAATCATATATTTATATGGAAGATTGTGCTCATAATAAAACTAGGGAGAAAGCATTAGAAATAGTGAAATGCATCAAGAATTTAAATTTTACTTCAAAAGCATAGCACTATATTATGTGGAGTATCATATTCCTGATACAAGCTTGTGCTCCTGCTTTTGGTACTGTAAGAAATAAAGTGGAATCCAATGAACAGCACTATGCTACAGGTCCCTTGATAACCTGCATGTTACAGGCTTACTCCCTAGAGTGGCACTGTTGGAGGTGATGGAACCTTAGGGTCCTTGGGTCCAGGGGAACTTTGGAGGGGACTTCAGGGCTGAGCTCATGCCCCTTCCTATTTGCCCTTTGTCTTCTAGCCATGATGTCAGCAGTTTTCTCCATTAGAAGCCCCCAGCCCTGGGCAGGGCCACCTCCAGTTGCTCCAAACACACCAGAATCTCTAAGACTATCAGCCAAGGAAGCCCTTTTTTCTTTAAAAAGTAACGAACTCAAGTATTTTGTGATTCCAGATTAATACAACCTATATGTTAGAGATGGGACCTCCAAGAGTTTAAGAGATTCAGTGATATTTTTTTAAATGGAGTTTTTATCAGACTATGTAAGATATTTTTATTCTCAAAAATCTGGCAGAAAAGGGCAGCTGCTGTTAGAAATAAGACCTGTGTATTCTAGCAGGTGACTCTTGAGAATGGTGTAAATATTTTGAGTTTTAAAAATCAATCAACGGCTAAGCAAAGAAAGATCACATGACCAGCTGTCAAACTTGCCTGATCACTTTCTTTGAACCAGGATGGCTGGACCTAGCCAGTGAGTATTAGAGCTACACAACTGCTTTGTAGTGTTTGAAAACTTTGCTGCCTTAGCAAAGTGGTGGTGGTTTTTTTTTTTTTTTTTTTTTCAATTCTTTTATTGTTTAAATTTAACAATGGCTATAATACATATTTTCATCATCGGATCAGTTTAGATTAATACATATAGGTATATAAGATTGATCAAACAACTAAACATTAACCTTTCTAAATCCACATTACTTTTTTTTCTTTTCCCCCTTTTTTTCTTTGAAAGTTGACATATTGCATATTGTCCTCACAATCATTCTATAGAGTACAGTGTGTGGGCATGACCCACCTCCCTATTAATGTTGCATAGAAAAAAGAAAGGAAGAAAGAAAAAAGAGAAAAAAAAAAGAAAAAAAAGGAAAGAATATACTTCTCTTTGGACTAAGAGGAAGCAGATACATATA
>PVJA010044869.1:0-15946 GCA_004027025.1 Myocastor coypus | reverse complement strand
TTTTTTTTTTTTTACTGACATTGACCCAAATTAACCAAGGTTTACTCTGTTAATCACAACTTCTTCTTGTTCTTGTTCTTGTTCTTGTTGTTGTTGTTGTTGTTGTTGTTCTTCTTCTTCTTCTTCTTCTTCTTCTTCTTCTTCCTCCTCCTCCTCCTCCTTCCTCCTCCTCCTTCTTCTTCTTCTCCTCCTCCTTCTCCTCTCCTCCTCCTCCTTGTTCTTCTTCTTCCTCCTCCTCTTCCTCCTCCTCCTCCCCCTTCCTGTTCTTCTTCTTCTTCTTCTCCTTCTTCTTCTTCTTCTTCTTCTTCTTCTTCTTCTTCTTCTTCTTCTTCTTCTTCTTCTTCTTCTTCTTCTTCTTCTTCTTCTTCTTCTTCTTCTTGTGCCTTAGAGAACTATCTACAGGGTTTACAAGATCTCTCTACACTGACGGGACTCATGGTGATACTCCTGTTTGCAGCCTCACAAGAGGTGGGATGACAAGCATGCACCACTTCTATTCTGAGAATGTACACAAAGGTAATGAAATCAGAACATTAAATGACAGTTGTGCTGCTAAATACATTGATGTATTTTTACAGTAGCAAGTATACAGAAATAATGGAGGTATCCATAACAAGATGAATGATTAAAAATTTGTGATCCTTTATCTGTTCTCTGAATAATAACATATACATTATTTTCATCTTAAATTAAAATGTTTCAGGTTGGAGGTCAGACATAAACTTCATAGTGGAAGAGTGTAGTGAAAAGCATAATAAATCATTGTTAAGCATAATAAACCATGATAAACAAGAGGTAATCAAAATATAAGGTGAATGTTCAATTTAAGAACGGAGTTTGATAGACATATTGCCATTAAAATGCTTGAAAATACTTCCCTTCCTTTGGACACCTATCCCCTCATTCTTTCCAGTTTCTGAGACAGTTCTGGAAGTCTCTTTCGTGTGGTGTCTTTAGTGGTGCTAATGAAGCTTTGCATTCTGAATCAATTTAGAATAATTACCTTTCATTGTCATCTTAACATGTGGCAAGAGTGAGGAGTCATGCAGTGCCAGAGCCATTGATAAAAGTAGATGAGGACATGCTGTAGCATGTGACAGAAAAATAACATCAACATTTTGAATTCAGAATATGGAAGCAAGCAGGCAACTGCCACTGCTCTCATTAGTGGAAGATATACATTATTGCTTATGAGGAGGCAAAGGTGTGAGATGACTGTGTTGAAACATGGGAGGGAGTATTTTTAGGAAAAATAATAACATGAATATTTTCCTTCAAAATTGTAACTTAAAATTCACCATGTCATTTGATCAAACCTGATGCCTACATACCTATTTATGTGAACTATTTATGTATGATATATATATATATATATATATATATATATATATATATATATATGGAATATGCATGTCAGACTTAAAAATTAAGAAGCATATTCATTACTTTTCATGTTTCTGGGAAAAAATACATAACTCACACAAGTTAGAGTAGAAAAGGTTTGTTTAGCTTAGTATGTAGAAGTTTCAGTTCCTAATTGGCTTATTCCAAGGCAGGTTGCCTTGGCAGCAGAGAACTGCATAGGAGAGACAGTTCATGGCAGTGAGAAAGTAGTAAAGGAAGTAAGCAATGAGTACAGCTTTTTGTATCTGTGTATCTTACCCAGGCTACTTAGGGCAGGTAGCTCTCACCTACTTCATCCTCATGTCCTTGATCTCAGCATTGTACCACAAATCACCACCAGTGTCAGACACAGATCCAGATCCAGCCACCTCTGAAGAAGCCCCACCAATGACTGCATGAGGCTATAAGGCAGCATCTAGACACAACTCATAACAAGAGAAATAATCTGTGACTCCATGTATGAACCCAAGGGATCTTATGCTAAATGGAAGAAATCAGACACACACACACACACACACACACACACACACACACACACACACACAGTTATGCTTACATGTCATTTATATATAAAAGCTAAAAAGATACAATTCATATAAGTACAGAATCAAATGATGGTTTCCAGAGTCAGGAAATGGAAGAAATGGGAAAATGTTGTATAATGGTTAGCAAGTTGAAATTATTTGCAATAAATAAATATGAAGTTATACTTTGTACATGGAGATAAGACTTAGTGCTACTATATTTGGGCCTTGCTTCTTCTAGACCTTTGATGCTACCAATCTGCTGAATGACTAATGCACAGTGAAGATAAAGCACATGTAGCAATTCTGATCAGAACTAATACTACAGGCTACTAAACCATTCTTAAGGGGTTCAGAGTAATCTGTAGAATGAATGTGTTTTATGTCTAAGGTATTTGATATTCAGACAGATAGTAATGTTAAGCTTAACAGCCTCTGTTACAAGGTAATAACATCATTAAGCTGGTCTTCTGAATGCTTAGCTATTCATTAAACAACTAAAGTTTACAGACTGAATTTAGTGAGATATATGGACTAAAAAGATAGCCAATATTTTGTCCCTAGCCCTTCAAAGTTAGTGACAACTCAAGACATAAGAAGACCTTTGCTGTGGCATCTTGTAATGAAGTGGTGTCTCAAATTTTCTGATCAAGGAGATTATGGAGCTACAGAAGAAAGTGATTGACAATATATAGTGTGCCTAAGAAGAGTCACCTAGAGGGAAAAAATTCTTTCAGGCTTTCACAAAGAGCAAATTGGTCAAGCAATGGCCATGAGTTATCGAGGTGCCTGACACTTAACAAAAGATCCACTAGATGTAGGATGTGGTTCCAGGGCAAATTCTGAGGGGATTTAACTGACCTTATCAGAGAACAAAAGTTACATTTTTAGTTATGTAGGTCTTGCTTTAACTTGGTCTTAACCATCAAGCAGGAAAGCATAAGTACAAGGTATAAAAAGTGAAGGTATATTAATATGCTAAGGTGTAAAAGGCTCAAGTCAACAATTCTGAACAACTGACAATTATGTTGATAACTCACTACTATTTTGGACTTTTGGACTGTATTAGATTATTTTGCTCATTTCAAGTACCTACATTCTTTGGACTGGCATCAAGTTTGAAAAGCTGCTTGAACAACTTCTGCAAATACAGGTTTTCTATCTGGAATGGAACACCCTTCACTGACAAAAGAAAACAAAAAAGGAGATATAAATAAAGGACCATGTTGTTGTTAAATATAGAAAATTAGGATAGATATACAGCTAGCTACTTTTTCTTGGTTCATTGATAGGAAAGTTTTGTACTAATGTAGTTTAGATAAGATATTATATGTCTGCATATTGTCCTTCGAATAACTACTATGAAGACAACAACATACAATGTATTATTATAACTGTCATACTAACCTGTTTTGAAGCTGTCTCATTGCTATCTTATCTTTATTTCTCATTAAAATGCATACAAACAAATGAACAAATTAACATAACATGATGAGTTGCTGTCTCACTGGAATAAAGTACCTACTTAGGTAGATACAGGGGCTTAGGGTTTGATCTCTAGTTTGCCATGCTGGCCTCACCTTTGGGGTGCACTGAGAGGGCAAATAAGACTGAGTGTCGTGGTATGTGCCTATAATTCCAGCATTTGGAAGGCTGAAAACAGGAGGATTAGTATGAGTCCAATCTGTGTAGTGAGACACTGTATATTTAATGCAAACACACAGCAACAGTATGATAAATTGAAAAACAATACAAAAATCAGGTGGAATATTATATGTATACAGTAATAGAAGTTACCTTGTAGGTTGTATACTTATCTAAATCTCAAATCACTTAGTAATTTTCCAATCTAAAATATAAATAAAAGATCTAAAATGAAGCGACTTGCAGAAATTTAAAATTACATTACAGTGGAAATTTTAACTTTGTTCAGTTATTTTTAGTTCACACAAAATAGAAAATTTCACTATATAGCATTGTGCTCCTTGAGATACAAAGGACCCCCATACACACCTAACTGCTTATAGCTTACACAGGTAGCAGCAAGTAACATCAATATTTTCCCTTTCTGTTCAACAAACTCATCTTTTCAATGAAACGTAATTTTAGAGACACTTTCAGTGGTACTGTACTCCTGAAAAATATAAAAAACCATTATTTTGTTATTGCTACTGATTTTGTAAAAAGCTGTAAGAAAAAGTTCCGTATCATATTCTACAGGATCTTTGGGTGAAGTGCCTCATTTGAAAGCCCTAGGTTTCTGTCATAGATCTCTTCATCTGGACACTTCATTTGCTCCTGTACACATGAGAAGTTATTGTATAGGTTGAAAGCAACCTAGAATAGGTGAAGTCAAGGATTATTGTGTATTTCAGGTATTAGGCCACAATGTTTTCCATTCCTAGCCAGATCGTCTTGCATGATATAGTTAAGTAATTTCTTACAGTATACCAAGCAAGATTTGTAAGCTTAAAATTTGGAAAATGATGTAAAAGATTCTATAAAAACTGTAAAATTCAAGTACTGGTAAATATTCATATTGTTACAATGAGTTGAGTTGTAAACAGATTGTATGAAAACATATTTTTATGGTATCTCCATTCTTAGAGCCACCATCACTAGTCTTTTAAAAAATATATGTATATCATTAGCACCATTTCTTTTCTAAAAAGAAAGAATAATACAATAATATGTGTAGAGGCAAATGATTTGTACTTACTAATACAGCTTCTCTGTTCACTGATGAGGTAAAGTATAAGACAATATTCCAGAACAAAACATCTTATTACTATCAAATTTCTTAGCTCTATGCACACACTGCATTAAAATATTTTTCAAATTATTTTTATCTGCTTTTCACCTTTATCTTTCCCATGCCTATATAAGTTTTGCTTCATTTCTTTGCTTTCCCCTTTACTGTTTAAAAAAACCTTTCTATTATTAACAGAACATTTTACTATAAATTTAAAAAGGTATCATCAATCACTTATCTTTGTATACTAAATTAATTAAAATACTAATTTAATAAATTTGCATACATTTTAGGATAAGGTATATTTTTAGTGTAGTCTGTTAGATTTATTTATATAGTTTAAATTAAGGAGGGACTGGCAAGATATCTCAGTGGTCTAAAGCACCTTCTTAGGTAAACTTAGGCAACCGCAGGGACAGCAGTTCAACACCCAGCATCACATGCCACATGCTGTGTCAGCCCCATGCACACAGCAGGTTGAGCCAGCCATAACATAAATAAATAAAGCTTATTTTCAAAAATCAATAAATTGAGGAGAAGGAAAATATAACTGGAACACATTAAATATATATTGCTAGGATTTATTTTTTTATTTATTTTTGCTGCAGTTGTAAAATATAAATGAACAAGTATATGTCACCTGTGCATAAAAATGATTTTAGTAATCAAAATAAGTCATTTTACCTATCAAAAAATGATTTTTTTCTCAATTTGAAAAGCATTTATTAAGATAACTCAAAAGATAATGAAAATAAATCTCAGCAGTTATTTTGAACTCAGTGAAAACTAAATACATTTTTATTTAATGTTGTAAATTAAGTTCTAAAAGTCTTAAATAGCCAGACGTGGTGGCTCACGCCTGTAATCCCAGCACTCGGGAGGCTGAGGCAGGAGGATTGGTACGAGTTCGAGACCAGCCTGGGCTACAAAAGTGAGCTCAGGACCAGCCTCAACTGCATAGCGAGACCCTGTCTCAGAAAGACAAAAAAAAAAAAAAAGTCTTAAATTACGTTAGTTGTAAATTTGCTAGAATTAATTTCCAGGAACAATTATAATTGATGTCATTATTTTTCTCTTGTATTTTGTTCTTTTGTGTGTGTAGAATAATAAAGTTTAAAAATGCTGTTTTTAAGTCCTCAAATGTAAGGTTGGTAATCCATTAAATTATAGTTATTTCCTTAATCACATACAGAATTAAAATCTATTTTATTTGTTCTATCATTTAGTTCTGTCTTGGACAAAAAACATATTCCATGTTTGTTAATCATCTCATTTGTACAATATTTCTTACCAACAAAGCATACTTATGGTTATGAAGCCTGAATGTTTACATACAGCCTATTAACTCATGAAAGAGAGAGAAAGAGGGAGAAATTGGGGGAGACAGAGACACACACTTAGAGAGACACACACTTAGAGAGAGAGATAGAGAGAGATTTGCATTTATTGGAGTGCTCATGGGAATTTTCTTGGCTCACACACATTTAGAAGAATTTCTGTTGTACAAAAAGATCATATAATCCTGGCATACTTCAGGTTTGCTTCAAATGTTTGAAATGCTTTTGTGTCCCTTCTCTAAAATAGAAAAAAAGAAAGAAAAGAAAAGAAAAAAAAAAAAGAAATACTTTTGTGATCTTAGCCAGCATTTGTCTTATGTTTACAACTAAGATTCTTAAAACTCATGTGACAGAACAAATACATGCCTGAGTAACCAAACATTAAACAGATTTGTTTAAATGAAAATTTATATAAGCACAGAAATGTAAATAGGATTTTTCTGAAGCAACAGCTTTTATTGAAGTATACCCAACTACTTGCATGTTTAGAAGTTTCCTAGTTCTGTAGCCCTTTCATTATCCATGACAGAGGATAATGAAATAATAATAATGTCATCATTCATGACAGTGAGAGTTTAGTATAAATAAACCTAATATTGGGGGATTCAAAGTCAAAATGAGCCCTTTCAATAAATCATCTAAGTAATATCAAACGGAAAGATCACAAGAATCAGAGTACTATGTCATATGGGAACAAATTCACTGGTAAACTCTAGTCTGTCTACTTACTCCCTTCCTCATTAATTACCTGGCCAATGGAACCTGACATAAAATGTATTTTTAGCCATATTAAGGATGAATGAGATAGATCATTTCATTTATTTATTTATTTATTTATTTATTTATTTATTTATTTATTTATTGCCATTTTGAGACAGGGTCTCACTATGCAGTCCAGGCTGGCCTTGAGCTCACTTTTGTAGCTCAAGCTGGTCTCGAACTCACACTGATCCTCCTGCCTCAGCCTCCCAAGTGCTGGGATTACAGGCATGAGCCACCACGCCCGGCTTGAGATAGATCATTTAGATAGTAACTGATCAACAAAAATCTAAGAAGAGAAACTAATACCAATTTTTAAAGAAATTTTTGTGGCATAATTGAGTTGCAGTAGCATCCCAAGATGTAAAACAATATATGCTTGAAATTCCATAACATTTGTATTTAATAACAACCCACTATTCAGAATGTGCGTGGCAAGGATTTCAGAGTATATTCTGGTTTCTGAAGTGAACATTTAAAATTGTGTATGTCAAGTAGGATTTTCAAAAGTTGATTCTGTAGAGGCTTTCTTAGGGCTCCTGGCTAATTTGATTAGCAGTTGCTGGTTTCAGTAAATTATTGCATTCACAATAAATATGCTTTTCAATAGTCATAACTTCAAATTATTTCAGGCTTTTTTTCTTATGCCTGTCGTGTCATTTTCTTTTTCTGTTATGTCTTTTAAAGTGGTCCCTTTTAATTTAGTAAATCAGTAAATTGTATTAGTTGAAGAGGTTTTCTTTTAAGTAAGCATTCCGAATGACTAGGAGTTTAAATTTGAATGTAAATTGATGCACCTTTGAAGAATAGCTATACCATTAATCTATAATCAGTCAGTGACATGTTCATTTGTTTAAAATACCAGCTGTTCATAGGACAATTTTCATAAAATTAAAAAATCAATGTTATATGCATATGCAGTTTTTGATTAGATGGAGAGGGGAATTAGTAATAAAATCTCAGTATAGTATTTTATATACAGATGACATTCATATAACCTTAACCTTTTACACCAATAATCATAAAGATAAAAATATTTTACACTTAGAAATTATTTATTTAACTTTTATCCTGTGTCCTGAATGTTCTCATGTTTTATACAAAAAGTATTAGAGAAATATCAATGCAGAAAGAGTGCTGAGCTAGGATATATGTTTCCACTATACATATCTATAAATGATTAAAGAAATTCACCAACAATTTAAAAATAATTTGCACATATGAGTCACTTTGTAAGTGCAATATAATATAATTATCCATATGACATATTTTAATGAAGAAATTTACTAAAACTAATGACTTGGATGTAATTTAAACAGCAGATTACTCATGTAACTAAATTTATACAAAGATAAAATGTTTAAGTGAAACTTCACTTTGGAAAGGAAAGTATTTTGGGCAAATATGTCTAGAGTAGGTGATGAGAAGGTCTTTGTATATAGTGGAAAACAAAAGCAATGTGAAACAAAATTGCGCAGTTTTAATAATTTCATGAACTAAGTATAATCAAATGATTATTCTTATACCAACCACATGTATATATATATTTATATATATATGAAAATTATATTTTTGGATTCAAATTGTTTGTAAATTTGACTGTAAGATTAAATATAGTATTATATTTAACTATATAGTTTTAGTTTTTTTTTTAGTACTTCACATTTTTAGAGAAAGAAAAGCTTTAGGACTACTGAAATTTTTATTAAAGGTTTATTTGTCAAAAGCTCATTCAAATAAGATATAAGTTGAGTAAAAGGTCACCTGTAACTCAGATTCCTAAATTGATTTTATATATTCTTCATACTTTTAATTGAATCAATTTGATATTATAAAGAAACACATTTTAAAAGATGTGAATTTATAAAGATAGAAAACATGTACCTTTTGTATCTCTCAAGATAGTCAGATCCCCTCAGGATGTACCCCAAAACCATGCACAGTGATTTGTAGAACTGTTGTCAGTGTCAGCCATCTGGACAAGCCATGGCCATTACTGAACCAGCTTGCTCTCTGTGAAAGCCCGAGAGAATGCTTTCTCTCTAGGTGACTCTCCCTAGGCACATTACATATCGTCAATCCTTACAAAAGTTACATGTTTTGTTATACAAGTCTTACTATATGACTTGCCTTTGTCCACCCAGCAGAAAAATTTGGCCATGAGACATAAAATGTAGGGCTAAGTTGGTGCGCTGAGCTGTAGAAGGCTTAAGTCAGCTGCTTCTGACATTACCGGTACTGACAATAATACATTGCGATTATGGAACACTGAACTATGTATGTGGCTGCTTTCTTAGTTCAATGAGAAGTTTTTTGTACCAAAAATGATAGAAAAATTATCATCTCTACACCTTGCATTCTATATAACTACCGTGAGGATAACAATATGCATTGTATCAACGAACATGTTTTGAAAATGTCACACTGTTACTTCTTATTAAATGTAATAAAAACGATAGGAAATATGCTGTAAAATAATGATTCCTATTTCCTTTGTTTATCTATACCTTACATCCCAGTTAAAATATATCCTCATTAATGTGATATCTAGGAGGGAAAAGACCAATACTAACACCCACATTGTAGACTACCTTGCTTATGAGCCAATAGATTAGATAGATAGATAGATAGATAGATAGATAGATAGATAGATAGATAGATTCTTCTTAAGGACAAGAAAAGAAGATATGAAGTTTAAACTAGGGGATAAGTTCTAAAAGCCCCAGCGAATACTTCAATACATAAATAGAACTTCACTTGATATCAGTAAGACACTTTGGCTGGAACTTGTATATCATTATATGAAAAGACAAAAGCCTCATTAATTGCTTTTTCTTCTTCATAATTTCATGGATGGAAAGTTTTCTCTTACTGTTAGTCTTAATGACTTAAGAATGGTATTTTTTAAGTTTCTCTTTCTTCCCATAAAGAAAACATGATATATCTTACCTGTCCATTAGCTGTATTGCCAAAATGAGTATTCTTACATTTGGAATATTATTAATAAAACAAGCTACTGGAAGATGAACTGTTAGGGTTTATATCTAAATGTCCTCCCAAAGCCTCATACACGTACAAAAGGCTTGTGGGAGGCGCAGAACCATGGGTATATGAAGCTGCATGACAAGTATGTGGCGTGGTGTGGTGTGCATTGCAGAGGACTGTTCCACTGTTGTGTTTATAGCCTGGGTGTAGCGTTTGGATGGGAAGCCTATAAGGATAAGATAGATCACAGTCTGTGGATTCAAGGTAGATCTATACCATAACGTGATAACTTGCTTCTTCCTTCTGCTTTGGCCTTGTCGATTTCGCTTCTGCCATGACCCGTGGCTTGGAGTCAGCCAACTATGACCTGAAGGAAACCTCTACAAATTCGGAGATGAAATAAACCTTTCTTCCTTTAACTTGTGAGTGTCAGGTATTTTGGGCCAGCAACCAGAAGTCACTGAGATGAAATATTATAGTTTTTAAATTTCTGAAATTTTTCATTTAATATTTTATGAACAAGCCTCAGTGTAGACATCTAGTACCATGGGGGGGGGGGAAGAAAACAAAAAGGCCTAAGGTAGTGTTCTAATTTGGATATGTCACATATCCTAAAGCCCATGTACTAAAGGCCTAGGTGCTAGCTGAGGGGTTCTTTGGAAATGATTGTATTATGAGGCTGTAGGTTCAAGTAAATTAACTCACTGGTAAGATAATAATATGATGGAATGCTGGGACTTAACAACCTGGAGACAGGGCCTACTAAAGGGAGTAGATTATGAAGTTGTAGCTTTGGGAACCGTGGCGGGTTGAGGGTCCTCTCCTCTCTGAAGCATTCTATTCTTTTACTTCAGGGTTGCTAATGTTTGAAGGGCTTTTCTTTACCATGCTGTTCTTTCTTGCTATTTCTGTCTTGGCCCAGGTCTAAAATAGTGGATCCAGGTGTTTACAGACAGAAACCTCTGAGATAGTTAAACAAAGAAAATGTTTTTCCTTTAAATATTTTTTCCCATAACAGTTGGAAGATGAATCGCATGATGGGACTGGATGACACTTCATTTTTGCAAATATGTTATCAAATATTCTTAAGTTTTTATTTTATGAACAAATAAAATAAAATTTCATAATTAAGTACACAGAATAACAAAATAGATGTTACACTGGTTATCATTATCTTCAACACATTGAAATAGATTAAAATTACTGCTTTTCCATTACCTGCTGTAAAGCCCACCTATCTTAGAAGAATCATAATATGTATCGTTATTCATTGAAAATAATTATTACTTTTATAATATTATAAGAAACAAGAAGCATAAAATTCTTCTCTAAAAATTCACAATGTCAGGTAAGATAGTAGGATAATGCATGTCAGATGAAACAGCTAGATACATTAAATGTTATCAGTGCAGAATGTTAAAAGTCACTATATTACAATTTTTATTTGTTCATTAGATTATTTTCCTGAAAATAAATGTATTTCATCCCATACTGCAAGGTGTTTCAAAATATTTGCACACAACAACATGCTACATGGTATAATGTGTTTGCTTTATTACTTCAGGACACATTATTTCAATTTAATTGACATCAACATTTTGAAAAGAAAGCAAGATGCAGTAAATATGCAAAGCAAAATTTTTGAGGCAGAGAAAGCTGTAGAAAAAATAGTATGGAGAGAAAAGAGAAAAAATCTTTAACATCCTGAATAGATCACAAATATTATATTGAGAAAATATTAATACTAAATCTCATACATATAATTTGTTTTTCAATAGTATGAAAAAAGTCCTGGTTACCATTATATGGCTTATTTTATAAATCATTCCTAATTTTGAAATCACCAAAGTGCACCTGAAATATAGTTGTACTTGTTTATACAAAAATAAGGGTTAGAAGTTACTTCAATCTCTTTCTAAAGGAACTTGAATTTTAATTGAAAGAAAATTTGAAATGTCAGAAGTTCAACTCTTTTATTCATTTCAGAAAATACTAAGTAAATTTTAAATTATGTCATCTTTATTTTGGAGGTACTGTGAATGCAACCCTGTGGTCGCCAAGAGCTCTATCATGCAGTAGATTTCCATCCACTTTCAGTAGTATTTGTTTGGCAAACATCTGTTTAGATGACAAGACACTCAAAATGATCCATAATTTATGACATTGTACAAAGTAACCACATATATTTTTTCTGTAATACTTACGCATTTATTTTTCTACTTTTACAAGGTCTCCTTTTATTTGATTGATTGATTGATTGATTGACTTGTCTTTTTGAGACAGGGTCTCGCTATGCAGTTCAGGCTGGCCTCGAGCTCACTTTTGTAGCCCAGGCTGGCCTCGAACTCGCACCGATCCTCCTGCCTCAGCCTCCCAAGTGCTGGGACTACAGGCGTGCGCCACCACACCCGGCTAAGGTCTCCTTTTAAATGAAAGGAAATTGTTATAAAATTCAGAAGGATCACTTTGTGCTATTAGTACTGGTTAATCATTTCATGTTTCAATTTTGATACATTATTTTGAGCTTAGATACTTATTTCCATTAAATAGTTATAGTTATATCTTGTAGTTTAAAGCTTTTGAACTGCATTATGATCTCATAGGATTCCAATGCTCAAAATGACTTGATGATATTAGAGTAAGTTCTTTTATTCCTCTATATCAACGCAGGTGAGTGAAAGAAATTATGAAAAATACATTTTCCATTTTAGAAAGACAAGTGGTCCAGGCTAGTGGGACATGTCTGCCCCATTAGTGCTTAGAGCATCCTGTGTATTATTTAATGCAGGAGGCTGGGATTGGGCTGAGGCATGGAGTTAAGGAGGGCCAAAGCAATCTAGCTTGCTGGCTCTTTAAATCTGAGGGACCAGGGGAGAGGGGGCTGCAGCATAGTTGTCACATGGTGTTGTTCCAGGTAGAGTATTCCACCTCAGAAGTGCTAGAAGATCTTCATGATCAAGATACTCGAGAACGATGGGGTGGTGGACAGCAAACAGTCTCTCCAAGGTTTGGTGTCGAGGCACTGGACAGCATACCAATGTGAGGAAAGGAGTGGAAGGGCATCCCCAGACTCAGCAAGAATCCGGAGTGGAACTGATGGCCACGGGGAAAGTGGAGAGAGGGACCACAGGAAGAAGGAGGTGGTGAGCAGGTAGCAAACAGAGGCTTTCCATGTGAGCCCTGACCCAGCACACAGGAGGGATGAGTAAACCTGCAGAGGAATGGTTTGCTGGTGACCCCCATAGGCCTCCACAGAGAAAAGCACCCACGGAACAGAGAAGTGGACACAATGGCCTGCAGCAGCTGGTGAGTTGTTTGAGTTAGACATTCCATAGCAGAGGACAATTGACCAATCGCCCATTTTAGAGAAGAGAACACTGAGCTTCAAACTCAGAGCAGCTGTGGGCTGGCTCCAGGGAGGGCCTCTCAGCTCCATGGTGAGGCAGAACTAACTTCAAGTCACTTGGAGGTGCAGGAATGTTGCATGGTGAAAACTTTAGGTCCCAGACTCACAGCCAGAAACCAGCCCTAACTTCAGTGGAATTAAGTGCAAGTTTTCTGGGCGAATCCTGCATCCTGCTGTAAATCTGCAGCTAACTGGTTGGGAATAACTGTTGTAGACCTGCAACCTGTTTGTCCGCTTTGTCTATAAGTAACAGCTGAGACTTAAAGTGGACTTCTCTTCTCTTCTCTTCTCTTCTCTTCTCTTCTCTTCTCTTCTCTTCTCTTCTCTTCTCTTCTCTTCTCTTCTCTTCTCTTCTCTTCTCTCTCTCTGTCTCTCTCTCTGTCTCTGTCTCTCTCTTTTCCTATTTCTTGTTTCATTTGTTGTTGTTTTTTCTCATTTTATGTACATTTAAAATTTTTTTCTGTGTTTCTGTTTTTTGGGTTTTTATTTCAGTTGGGAGATTATGTTCTTCACATTTTTTCTTTTGTTTCTGCCATCCTATCTTTGCACCATTTTCCCAAAGTTTGAATAATCTGTTTTGTTCTCCAGCTTTTGGTTACTCTTCTCACATTGTGAGGACAAAATAACCAACACCCAAATTAAGGAGGGGAAGGTTTATTTAGCTGTCAGTTACTGACGGTGTCATTCTCTACTGGGCTGGCTCCCGGGCAGAGTGGCACATGGTAGAGGGCAGCAGTTCATGGCCGCAGAAGACAGCAAAGAGCAAGGGAGCAGCAGCAGCAGCAAGGGTGCATCTCTCCTTTCCTTATAGTGTGTGCAGATTTCTCACTCCAGGGTACATGCAGTGCTGATGTCCATAATCTCCACGTTGGATCATGAGTTAATCACAAACTCTAGAAACCACCACAATGCCTGCATGAGGCTTGGGAGGGACAACTGAACACACAGTGTAACAGGAAGTATAATGTTTTTGTCTTAATTTTTTGCTAATTATTGGCCTGTCCATTCAAGATGTGTGTGTGTGTGTGTGTGTGTGTGTGTGTGTGTGTGTGTGCCTTTTCATATATGTTGCAATGATAATTTGGATTTTGTTGGGGTAGATTATCACTTCTATTGATTTTTAGAGTTTTGAACCATCCATGTACCCCTGAGATGAATCCTACCTGAATATGATAAATATTTTTTAATGTTCTGCTTTACCACATTTCTTAATATTTCATTGGAAATTTTGAATCTTCATCAAGGATATTGGACTATAGCTTTCTTTATTTGTTGTGTCATTGTGTGGGTTTTGTATAGAGCAATTCTACCTTGATTCAGGGAGATAGCTCCGTGGCTTAAGCACATTGCCTGGCAAGCGTATGGTCCTGACTTTGATCCCTGTTACAAAAATACCAGAAAATCCAAACAGATAACCTAATGCTAGCTCGTAAAATGATTATATATAAATTTACTCTACTTCAGTACTTGAAAATAAACTAAGATATAATGGCATCAGCTCTTGACAAAAGCCAAGCTATGTGCTTCTGGGATCTTTCTTTTTTTTTTTTTTTAGAATTATTTTCTTTATTTGTTTATTTATTTATTTATTTCTTGTTTCAGAACTTTTGTTTGTTTGTTTATTTATTTTTATGGTCGGCTCAGCCTACTCTGAGGTCAGGGCTGGCACAGCATGTGGTGCCGGGGATCAAACCGCGGTCCCTGCAGCCGCCCAAGCTTTCCTAAGCAGGTGCTTTAGACCACTGAGCCATCCTGCCAGGCCCCTCTGGATCGTTCTGATGAGAGAGTTCTAATGGAATTTTCATATCATCATTCAATTATAGTCTCTTTTATTGTTTAAGTTAATCTTGGTAAAGTTATCCATCAATTTGTTTGAAATTATATAGTCCCATCCCTTTGTACATAATTGTTCACAATAACATGTTTGCGCCTTGGAATTTCAGTGGCATTATTCATGATCTTTGTATGTATGATTTTACTTGTTTTCTTTCTTTTTCAGGAAAGCTAAAACATAGTACAACCACTTAGCTCTGAAGAAAATTTTCTTTGTTCTAATGATAATTTTAAGGTTCATTTTACCTCTCACTTCTATGATAATTATTGTGCCTTTCCTTTGACTAATTTAGAGGATTATTGTTGTTTTTGTTTTTATAGCTATTTAAAATGCAAGCACAGTTTTGGTTTTTGTGTGTGTGTGTAAATCGTGCCTCTTTTAGCTTTTTATCCCAGGCCTTTGTTACTGTGAAAGTCCTCATTAGCACACTTTCATATTTTATTAACTTGGGCTTCTGTTATTATTTATTTGAAACAGCATTTTTATGTCTTCATTGATTTATTTTTGGATAAATTACTTAAGAGTAAATTAATCAACTTTAACATATTTTCAGAGTTTCTAGTGTCTTGCATGTTTATTTCTCGTTTTGTTGTACTGTAATTAAAGAGATGATTTCTTCATTTTTAAGACATTTTTGACTCTATTCTGTGAGCCACCCGGTGTTCTGCACTGGAAAAGACTCTATGCACTATAGATAAGAACATGCCTTCTACAGCTACTACTTAGGCTATTCTCAAGCTGTCTGCTAAATTCATTTGTTCTCAAGCATTCTTTAACTGGTATTTATTGATTTCATTTCTTGATGATGTGTTCGTGGCTGAAGGAGGGGTGCTAAAGTGTCTTATCGTTGTTGTAGTGCAGTCCACCGCTCCTGTCCTGTCTATGGCATTTTATTGTTTTGATATTAAGTGCATGCTTATTTGACTTATTATTTCTTCTCACAGA
>PVJA010044868.1:0-15950 GCA_004027025.1 Myocastor coypus | reverse complement strand
GCTTAGGAAAGCACAGGAAACACAGTTTGATCCTGGCATGACGTACCATGCCAGCCCCACCCAGGACAGGCTGAGCCAGCCACAGACTCCAGGTGTGGTGACACACACCTGAAACCTCAGTGCTGGGGAGGCTGAAAACAAGAGGATCACCATGAGTTTGAGCTATGTAGTGAGACCTTTAGCAACCAAATACGTTAAACAATTAATAATAATAATAATAATAATAATAGCCAAATTTTATCTTTTTGTCCTCACTCCTTAGACTAGTTATTTCAGCTGTGTTCACACTACCAGTCCTAAGAACCACAGAACAATGAAAATATTCTGAGGCCACTCCCAAGGCTACTCTACAAATCTTAGTGGAGAAAAATGCATAGAGGGTAGTTCAGACCTAAGTTGAAGAACTATAAACAGTGTATTTTAACTAGTAGATAGGAGAAGGTAGGATAATACATGAATTTTGAGTTTCTCTTATTTTTAAAGAGCTTGAGAATTGCCTCGCTATATTTAGCTGCACTGAGAATAAAGTATGAATTCATTTTAAATTTAATCATCTAGGTGTTCTTCAACATATTTATTATACATTAATTGTAGATACTTAATGATGTGAGACAGAGTCTGTATCACTTGGTACCATTTATATTTTTCAGCATGGAGTTTTAGACTTTACTAAAGCACATTTTGAACAGCCCAGACATGACCACATTTGTAACAAACATATGGAAGCTGCATTACTCCAAGATGATCAGCAGTACCACTTACATTCAATAATTCTCCTCATTTACAAAAGATTTGTTTTCATTTTGTCCTGCTATTCTTCTTGTGCATTCTTTCTTCCTCCCCTCCTTGTTTTATTCCCTGTTGAACGTTTTCTTCTCATTTCCTGATATCTGTTACACATTTTGGTCCTTATGTCTGCTTTCAGCATCTAACCCTAGACAAACAATGCAGTACTTAAACATTATTTCACTTAAGAGTATGGTATCAAGGTCTATCCCTTTACTGAAAATATCTCAAGCTTAGCTTTCTTTTTGAGTGAGTAGTATTTTATCGCATTTTAAAAAAAAGCACATCTTTATGTATATTTGTCAGCTTATGGGCATTTGGGCTATTTTCAACATTCTGCTATTATAAATTGTTCCATTATAAACATAAGTGTGCATTTATGGCTTCAGTATACTTTTAATTCTTCTAAGACAATACCAAGAAGAGGAACAGTTGGGTTGAACGGAACCTCCACACTCCCACCAGCAGTGGAGAAGGGTTTTCCCCACAGCCCCTTCAACAATTGTTATTGGTTGATGTTTGGTAATAGCCACTCTTTATGAGGTGGGATAGAATCTCAGTATTTTTTTAATCTCCGGCTCTCTAAAGGTCAATGATGTTCAATGCTTATGTATTCATTTGCCATTCCTTCTGCTCCATTTGAGAAGTGTCTGTCCATTTACAATGTCATTTTTTCAACTGGGTCTTTAAATTTAGGGACGTCTTTTGTCAGCTCTTTAATCTACATGTTAATCTTTTGTTGGAGGAACAGGTGGCCAATTGTTTTTCTCTTCTGTGGGTTACCCCTTCCTTCTGTTGGTGCTTTGCTTTATTATTTTTTGTTTTGTTTTGCTGTGCAAAAACAGTATAATAACGTTGAACTCCAGTGTTGATCCTTTGTAATACTTCCTATACAATCAGGACTTGGTTCATAAAATCTTTGCCTACACCAATGTCTTCAATTCTTGTATTTATTTTATATTCCAGAAGATTTAATGTTTCTGTTTTCATATTTAGACTTTTGCTTCGGTTAGATATTAGTTTAGTGCATAGTAAAAAAAATGAGTCTAGTTTTAGTCTTCAGCATATGCGAGCCCAGTTTTTCCAGTACTGTTTATCAAACAGGCTATCTTTCTTCTAGTAAATATGCTTGGCACCTTTGTCAAAGATAAGATGATTGAATATGTCTGGAGTTGTTTCTGTGACTGTTCCATTGACCTTTCGGTCTTTTTTTTATTAGTACCATGTTCTTTTTAATCAGTATTTTTGTAGTACAATTTAAGGTCAGAGATTGTGATGACCCTTGTCTTGCTTTTGTTGCCCAGAATTGCTTATGCTACTCTAGGTTTCTTCTGATTCCAAATAAATATTCAGTATGTTTTCTCTAATTCTGTAGAATACAGTATTGGTATTTCTCCTGGGCTTGATTTAAATCTGTACAACAGCTGTGGAAGTGTAGTCATTTTTCACACCATTGTTTCTTCTTATCTAAGAACAAGAATATCTTTCCATTTTTGATATCCTGTTTGGTCTCCTTTTTCAGAGCACTATAGTCTTCAATGTAATGACTTTTTGCTTCTTTTGTTAAATTGATTCATAGAGATTTTTAGATGCTATTATAAAAGTTATTATTTACCTAATTTCTCTCTCAGTGAGTCTGTCATCTGTGTACAGGAATGTTATTGATATTTGAGTGTTGACATCATATCTAGCTATGATACTGAATTTGGTTATTAAATCTAGAAGCTGTTTGGTGATTTTGGGGAGTTTTCTATGTAGTATATCATGCCAGGTACATAGAATTATAATTTAACTTCTTCCTTTCCTTATCCTTTTATTTCTTTTTCTTGTCTAATTTTTGGGGCTAATGCTTCTAATACTATATTGAATAGGAGTAGTGGCAGTGGACATCCTTTTCTTGTTCCTGGTTATAGAATGAAAGCTTTCAGTTTTGTCCAGTTAGCATGATATTGGCTGTTCATCTGTCCTAGGTAGCTTTTATCAGAATGAGATAGCATGTGTCATTTTTAAAGGGAGCAACCTAAAGAATCACATACCACTTCTATTCATATTTTATTGATTAAAACTAGCAACCTGTCCATATCTGATTATAAAGAAACCTGAGAAGTTATGACTGGTTCCCAAGAGCTACTGATGGAAAGTTTATAACCTGGAGAACAACATGCAGTCTGTTATCTAAATAGCCAAGTGTACACATCTCCTCTCACTTGCCTTTTCTGCAGGCTTCATATTAAAAACTCCCATTCAGAAAATTTGAGAATGACAAGAAATAAAAGAATAGGTTGTTTGACTGCTGTCATTTTTCAAGGTTATGGTCAAATTTGATTGATAATAATTTCAAATATTCCCTGCGCTGTCACAGAAATAATTTCCTTGATTAACCCCTAGATACATTATGTAGAAGAAATCCTTTCATTCTTTATCACCATGGTTCTTATTGTCTTTATCTTGGCGATTCTTTGCGTACTATCTCTATGGTGATCATAAGAACTGGTCTCCTATGACCAACTTGATTTTGCATATTATTCTGGTGCCATATCAATATTCAAGGAGTGAATTTATTCTCTTATGTCCATTTCATTCACCAGACATTTGATTACCCTTTAACTAATTTAAGAGAGAATTAGGAGAATTCTCTTCTGAGAAGCGAACACACTATGTGAATCTATAGTCTATAAAGTAGGTTAGGAAGCCAGGGCATTGTTTTAAAGGTCAAACACACATTGGCTTTGGTAGATCAATGTAAGTCCCTCAGACACTTATACAGTATATTCCAATTCATTGCTTACTGGCAGATCCATGAACAAATAGCTAGAACCAAAGTTCTAGCCTAGGTAGCGAGCGATACAATGTTTGCTGTCTATCTTCTTTTGTTTGCTGGTTTCTTTACTCAGCATTTTGTTCTCCTGCAGTGTACATGATTACTTGAAACTGTCTGAAAAAATCTTTGTAGGTAGAAGAGCACCAACCTTCATTTGACCTTCCAAAGGAGAATGGTTCTCACGGAACTAACAAGCTGTAGTATGGGCACTTGAAGAAGCCAGCTGCTTCCTTTGCTAAAACTCCTTCTCCAAAATTGTCTCATACCTAGCCTGAAGTACATCTCACTACAGAGCTTTCCTAAGTAAACCACAAACATTCATCTGCATTCTGTATTTTCTCAATGTGCTGAATTTTCCCAAGTAGTTCTCAGAGATACCTGTTCTTTTTAGCAAGTTATCTACATGTTTAAGGTTTGAAAGTGGCATTTCTCAATGTCTTTTCATAATATAAGTAGGATTACTAAATTACCAGATTGCAATGCCTGTTCCTGTCACCTGATCCCTACTTTGAGCCAATGTTTAATTTCAAAACAAATTTTGGGGTAGAGCCCACTTCCAGAGCCAAGTTATGTTTTATTTAAGATTAATATGCTCTACAGAGAGAAGAACAGGAAGCCAAATTCCAACATTTAAAAGCTAGGTACAAATTTCCATTTCATTAAATACCAAGTGGTATGCGGTTCACTGTTTTCCAGGCAGCCCTACTGCTTTCAAAGTGTCTCATCTGCATCTGAATTCAGAGAAGCGGCTCAACCTTTGCCAGCTCACAATAATCAGAAATAGCAGGAGATGCCAGAATGTTGTATACTCTGTCCTCCAAACGACAAAAGCCAGAGGTATCAAATGCAGTTTGTTTGAATTCCACTGTCTGTAACTTAGACACCTGGACCTAACCCTCCGAAGGGAGCCTGAGAAGAGCAATCTTTAATTGGATTGGCATGTGACCAGTTGAAGCTCCATTATGGGGAGAGGTTAGGAACTGATATTGGATGGCCATTTACAGCCTGACGTGCTACTATGTTGCTGAGAAACAAATCTAAATATTTAAAACAAGAAAGATGAATTTAACACAGGGAATAAATTCCTTTTCAATGACAGGAAGGGCCAGAGAGATGACCTCCTCAGAGCTAGAATGTAGTATAGCCTAACTGACAAACCCAGGGACACAGACGACCCCTGGAACACTGTATGTCAACCTTAGAGCCAGCCCCAGGTTTAGAAAGCTGGGAATTGGCGGCCGTTGCTCCTTTTGCCACAGCTGTGCAACAACATGAAGGGAGGCGACACGCAGACACAGAGGTTGTGCTTTAAAAACCAAGTAAGTGGGGCGTGTGAGGGGGCGAAATCAGCCCACACTCTCCTTGGTTCTACCTGTCAAAATTTATTCAAAGACTCCTTATGCTCATCTCGACTCAACTGCAACTGAACGTGGACTGACTTTCCTGACTTTCCATAAATCATAGTGAGGTTTGTAGCCTAAGCACAAGACTGGAGTGGAGCTCACAGAGGCTCCACCCCTGCTCCTCCTGTTGGATGTGGCACCAAGGCAAAGCATATGCTACGAACATATTATTTTATTCCAACTGAATAAGGAAAAGTAACAAGTGCTTGCTCAATCTTCCTCTTTTTATCAGATATATTTTTGGTTCACAATATTGTATTTTGAAATATGTATACATTGTGGAATAATTTTTTATTTTATTTTATTTTTTTCTTGTTTCAGAACTTTTGTTTGTTTGTTTATTTCTTTTTATGGCCGGCTCAGCCTGCCCTCAGGGCAGAGCTGGTGCAGCATGTGGTGCCTGGGGTCGAACCGTGGTCCCTGAAGCCACCCAAGCTTTCCTAAGCAGGCACTTGAGACCACTGAGCCATCCTGCCGGGCCCCCATTGTGGAATCATTAAATTAACTTAATTAACATGTATATTATTCTACATACTTAATATTTTTAAATAAGATCAGTCAAACTATACTCTCTTAGGAATTTTCAAGCATAAACTACATGGTTATTAACCCTACATCGTTATTATACAAAACACTGCTTAAATTGGCTCCTCCTGTCTACCCGATATTTGTAATGCTTTAACCCACATCTCCTTAATCTCAGCCTCTGGTAACCACGATTTTACTTCCTGCTTTTATCATTTTGACCTTTGCAAAAGTTCCTCACAAAAGTGAGATCATAACAGGTATTTTTACAGCTGGGCATGGTGCACACCTGTAATCCCAGCACTTGGAAGGCTGAGACAGGAGTATCAGTGCGAGTTCAAGACCAGCCTGGGCCACAAAACTGAGCTCAATGCCAGCCTGAACTGCACAGCAAGATCCTGTCTGAAAAAGACAGAAAAAAAAAAAGGTATTTTAGTTTTTTTTAGTTCTCTCTTATTTACTTAACATCCTCCATCATCACTGATTTTTTCACAAATGATAGGCTTTCCCTCTTTTATAAAGTTGAGTAGCACCCCATCACACACATGCACTCCAACTTCACCTTTATGCACTTATTCTTCAGCAATTGATTAATCTTTTACAATAAAATGATTGGGTTGATTTCATAAAGAATTATCTGCCAATAATTTATCACCTCATGTCCCAGTAGGTCGACTTCACTGGATTAAGAAATGTCTACACATCAGCAAAGCACAGTCTCGAGTGTGTGTGCCTGGATGTGTCACAACAGCATGACCTTGGTTGCTGTAAGGTCTCTCACCCATCACCTCTGCACTGTCTCACTATTCTGCCTCATGGTTGCTATGAAACTAGAGCGTACACCATCCACTTACACCATTGTGATCCTGCCTCAGAATCAGCCAACCGTGTGCTACACTCTCAAACAGTGAACCCAAGTACACCTTTCTTCAGATGGATTGTCACTTACTAGGTCCCGGTTATGGGAAAGCTGACCAATAATACGCCATGCGGAATCTAAATAAATACTACTTTGACAGTAGTCTTTTAAAATAAAGACTTCATATTGCATTGATTCATTTTTCTATCATCTCAAGGTACAGTGAGTGAAAGGAACAATAATTTATGTTAATATAGCGTCAAGGCAATTAACACTTTCCAAATAGTTCGGCCAAGATGTTTTCCCTTTTTGTCACTATCATGTCTTGGAATAGTGATATACAAACAGCTACATCATATGGGCAACTGTCTTCATTTGTTATTCTACAAGATGCTAAACAGTTCTGATCACCCTGCCATGGGCTGCATATGAGATGCTGTACCTGTCAGCTTCAAGAAGACAGGGAATTTATCCTCTTATTCAAAATACTACTTCCAGCCCTAGACAGCGGCTAAACCCTATGTAGGTACTCTTTGAAAATTATGAATTATTGAGGTCTTTCTTTACAAAGAAAAAATAGTAATATCAGGAAGAGAATGAGGGAGGGAACACTAAGCATATAGGGAACATGTATGCAACCAGTCTCTGGTGTGGATCACTGTTTTTCCCACAAAATTTTAAAGAAAATGATGAAACTCTTATCTTTCCAGCAAGGTCAGTGCTGAAGATCCTTTGCCAGTTGTGGAGTAAGACCACAGGGTGATAAGATGGAACTCACATTGAAATGTTTGCTTAGAAAAAGACAGTTTGAATAAATAAACTTAACTCATTATAGATTGTGGAAAATAACCATAGTTAAAAAATATTAAAAGGTTACTTGTACCTGCATATTGACTTCTTAATACCAAGAGCAAGAAAGTTTAGAAGGCTATGTGGCAAAACAATGAAAATTGCTCTTTCCAACACTTGCTAATTTTACCTATTGAAAAAAAAAATGAAATAACCTAACATAATACTAACATCACCACAATGTCCAGAAAGTCAAATAATTTGGTAGTATAAATATTCGTTTTTAAATTTTGTTGACGTTTGAGGTTGTGTTATTGTTGTTGTTGTTGTCAGTTTTGTTTTGTTTTTTTGTCGTTTTGAGACAGGGTCTCACTATGCAGTTCAGGCTGGCCTTGAGCTCCCTTTTGTAGCCCAGGCTGGTCTCAAACTCACATCGATCCTCCTGCCTCAGCCTCCCGAGTGCTGGGATTACAGGCGTGTGCCACCACGCCTGGCCTTGTTGTCCGTTTCGGTAGTCTCAGTGTAAAATGTTATTCATTTTGTCTACAATATTTTCCCAAAAACTAAAAAGATGCTGCTATGTAAAAGAGAAGACATTTATTGTTTCAGTTTAGCTACAGAGTATACCCATGATAAAGTAAATTACAGAAATAGTGTAAGTGGCCACTTGACTTTATTTTTAATCAAAAAGTCTATTGGAATGGGCAAACATACACATTAAACATGCACATCAATGATACTGAAGGTCACATTTTCAATTAAAACTGTGTGACGTACATTTTAGTAGACTTTCTTGATAATGAATAATTGCTGTCACACCGTTCTGACTCTAACCTTTCAGTCACCCAGATTAGATTATTTCTTTTTACTTACCTTCTAGGTCCCTTTCAAAAATGTACATAACACTATCTCAATACATGATCAGGGATTTGTAAGGACAAAATTTTCCAGCCTTTCAAGAGGCTACATTTTTAATAATGGCTCATGCTTGACAGAAATCTAAAGGAATTTTAGGTGTTTACCATACACGGAAATGAAGAAAAATCACTACTAGAAAAATTATTTTAAATCCCTTTTCTTACTTAGATTTCTGCCATTAAGAATTGAACTCTAAATTATTATTAAAAGTGTATGAGTGCTGCCATTTTTCCATGAAAAACCACTCTTGATTTCTAAATTGAGTTTCTACTCTGACATAACTTCTACTGATGTTCTAGTCTGGTTTGGAAATGTTCTGCAAGACTCAGATGTTTGGGGTTTATTTGTAGGTCCTAGGAGATGCCAGAAACCTTAAGGAGATGATGCCCAGGCAAAGGAAGTGAGGTGGTCAGGGAGGTGACCTGAGAGGAGACAGGAAGCTGAGCTGTTCCTCTCTGTCTTTGACTCCCAGCCACAGCACAGCGACCAGCTTTGCTTTACTACTGCCCAGTGCTACTCTACCTGAAGCCGTGAAGCCAACCGACTATGGACTAAAATGAAACCTTTCTCCTTAGAAGTTGGTTTATCTCCTGCATTTTGTCACAGTCACTAACACACCTTCATTGCTCCCAAGAGATACGCTACATGAAGACATGAGTGATATTTCATTTGATCATTTAAAAATTTTTAATAAGCAGCAATGAGACTGAAAGTAATTATGCAATTACTATGTGCTACATTTTATTCCTGAAATCAGTCTTAGGGAAAAACAAAGCTATTTTGAATTTGAAAGTAGAAAATGCTAGAAAAAGAACAAGTGGAACCTATGATATTTTCATAAAAAAACTAACTGAGTTAATTTCCCCTAATAAAGCAAACTTTTTTCTGCCTGCATGTAGTTTATTTGGATAAAATCATATAATTTCTTGTGTTGCTTCAAAGTTTCTACACATTACTGAACAGCAGAACACCAAAACAATGGCACACTAACCATATTTACCTTCCTGCCAATCTTGTAAACGTCTCTTTTGTTTACTGTTTCTTTTTTCAATTTCTTTGGAAATGCATTATGGGTACTGAAGCTGAAAAAATAACTTGCAATCTTTTCCTAAACTAGAACAAAAATCAGCATATGATATTAATTAAAGAAAAGAAATACTTTGACTGCACAAACTCCCGAGCCCACCCCTACTTTTGGGAATGGGAAGCACTGATGCCACTGTGCCCAAACCGCCCCACAATCAGATGCATGAAAACATAAACAAGTGCCATGTTGAGGAGAGCTATGTCCACTGACACACATATTTTCCAAAGTATGTTTTTATTTATAGATTAGACTCATTATCGTTTTTGGCATGGATTCTCCTTAACCGAGAGAGACTAATGAATCTTAAATCCTGTATTCCCTATGTCAGTGCAAATCATTCTTCCCCATATAGCCTGCCGGTGTTTGCCAAGCATAGATACGTACACTTGGCAAACCTGCCAAACGGGAATAGCTGTTTTCAGTGGAAGCTTTGTGCTCCCTTGAAGGAGAAGTGTTTTTTGCTTGCTCCAGCGTATTTCACTCTGCAAGAGAAAACAGATCTTGTGCCATTTCAGGAAGATGCATGCTCCAGGTAAGAGATGCATGCAAAACCCTTCCTGTGTTTACCTACATAGAGAGAGGGATAACGCAGTTCAAATGTATTGTGGAAGTGTAGAAACTCTTCATATTGTGAAATGTAAGTGATGGAAGAACTTAAAGGCTATTTGCTATATTTTGAAGCACGGACTATGTATGCTCTCTTTCTCTCGAACTCTTGTCCCAGACCCATCTTATCCCTTCTCTCTGAGGCTGGCTGATCCCTCAGAGTGTTGGCCCAATGTGGGGCAGGCCCAGCACTCCGGAGGTAGAACCCCTAGTTGGCTGTGCCTGCCTAAGCATGTACGTTAGTCCACCGAGCTATCTGGCCGGCCCTTCTTTAAAACTAACTCTATCATATCATTTCTGGAAGTTGGCCTCATGGTCACCTAGTCTTAATTAAAATGTAAATATTTGTAATTTCACGCTGAAATAATAATTAGATATGTACACTTTTGTAGCCCTCTCTATGTGTGTTTATGCATGTAAAAATCCAAGCAGCTATGAGGCTTTTACCAATAGTAATAATAATAATAATAATAATAATAATAATAATAATAATGCACTACCTTATGCAAATATTATAACCAGAGACAGACTCAGAGAGAGAAGTTAAAGAACACACACCACTCATATATCATTAATGTAATTAAGAACTCTAATTTGGACCAATGGTTTTTCTTTTTCTGGTCCCAGGGCTCATTCCATGAAATCCTCCTCATACTCCATGTGAGGCCAGCTGGCCCTCAGTCCAGGTGGGAAACAGGTGTCTAAATGAAGCACCAGAAAACTATATTATAATTGAGCTGGGGAAAAAAAAAAGTGAGATAGTTCCTTCCAGCTGCTGTGGCAAAGGACCATAGGGAGTACATGAGTCTTCAAGGGTTCAGTGAATAAACAAGCTCACATAATGCAACTGTGCGTCCTCCGGCTAGGATTTCGTGGCTCTTCGTCAGAGCTGAGATTACTTTGGTCATGAAGGAGAACTCTTCATGTAGGCAAGAAGCACTGCAATTATCTCGGCCCTCAGCAAAAGTGACTAACTAGCTATTGCGTGTCTACAGAAGCACACCATGTACTTCTACCTACTAAGTTGCTACAATTTTCAAAATTGATGAACTGATGCGACAATATCCAGATAATGATAGTATAGCAATGAATTGAATTGCTACAATTTAGGCATAAATTCATTTTAGCTATCAGCTGTTAACAATAGTTCTGTCATAATACAATGTGTATACTTTTTAATTGTTAAATACAATTTATTTTTCTGTCGGTTGGAATAATTTTAAGAATCATTTTTTTTTTCCACTGTAGAGTAAGGGTGCTAGGTATATTTAAACTTACACAAAGATGTTTAATTCTTGGAAATTTTATTTCTAATTTGGTTTTTTTTTCAATTTTATTGTGAGTTTTAGTGAGTAAATTAGAAAAGATTTTAAAATTTGGGGCATGAGTTTTTCCATACATTACCTTAGCACAGATTTCTAACTACACTGGCGTCAGACAGAATAGTCTTTATAGCAATTTTGAGTTATACTGGAAACCAAATACATGGTGAATTTTTCATAAGCAATACCTTAAAAATGTACAATTTCTGTTATTTGATGCAATGTTCTACCGGATCATTTTGCAAAACTGTTGATTGAATTTTCAAAATCTTCTATGTGGTTATGAAGTGAAAATCTCTAAAAGTTCATCTACTAAGAAGATAGGCAGGTTGCTTTGTCTTTGTAGTACTATAAACTATGTTGTGGAATCTTTGAAGGAATTATTTTTAACTGTGTGTCTACCTGGTGACTTCAAGGTTTACCTCTATAAATATTATTTAAATGTTTACTGTTGTTCTGTCTGTTTTTAATGCAATTATACCAGCTCATTGCTATTACTATTGTTACTAATTACCTGGAATATTTTCGTCAGTTTTAAAATCTCAGGGCTCGGGAGATAGCTCAGTGGACCAAAGCACCTGCTGAGGCAGGTGCAGGGATCAGGATTTGAACCCCGGAGTGTCATGCTGGCCCGCTCCCCACCCCCCAGGCAAGTGGAGACAACAGTTGAGGCTGGGTGTGGTGGCGTGCACCTGTAATGCCAGTGCTTGGGAGGCTGCGGACAGGACAATCACTCCAAGTTCAGTCTGTGTAGTGAGACCCTGTAGACCCTACATATAAATACATTTTTAAAAAATCCCTAGCTTGGGGCCAGGGAGATAGCTCCATGGCATGAGTGCCTGCCTTCCAAGAGCAAGGTCATGAGTTCAAACCCTGGTCCTTCAAAAAAAAAAAAAATCCCTAGCCTTTAAGTTCTGGCCCTTTTGTTGTCAACCCCACTTACTTGTTTTGCTTGTTTGTTTGTTTTATTTCTCCTGATGAGCATGTTTTCTTTTCTCCATGTTAGAGAACACATGTTTATTTTTCAGTTGGGTGAAGACATAGCAGGTCGCTGAAATCATCATGAGATTGTTTGTTGGTGTGTTTGTTTCAGACACAGTCTCATCATGTAGGTTCAGGCTGGCCTCCAGCTCATAGTCATCCTCTGATCTCAGCCACCATGCCAGGCTTCCTCATCAGGTTCTGATTATTCCATAACTTTAACTTTGGACTCTGCTCTAACTTGGTTGACTTTCTTCCCTTTTGTCTTACTGTTGGCAAATAGCGACATCTTTTAATAATAGTTTCATATAAAACATTACCATATATTGTTCAAAACATCTAGAGCTACCTAGACCTTTACTGCTTTCTAAAAAAATGTAATTTTTGAAATTGGGACATCCCAGCCACAACCTGTACAGACTGATTACCTAATATTTAATTATGTCTAATTTATTTCATTCTTCAAGTTAGAAATCATTATCATTTGTACAGCCAGAGCTAGTTTAGAATTATTTGCATATCTGTTGTAATTTTACCAATGTTTTCTTTTGTTATCCTCAGGCCCACCCTGAAATCCTATTCTTTACTTTCTAATTATATTCTTATAGAAAGCCCTTTTTGAACCTTGTCTTGAGCTGAGAAGTTTATATTTGCAATCCCACAGCAAAGTTAGTGAGATTCTAATTAGTTATTTCCAAGGCACATTTGTTGTAGTGAGAACCAACAGGGCCCTAATTCCAGCTTTAACAATGGCTTCATGGAACAAAATCTTCCACCCAGGGCTGAACCCAAGTTTTATTAATTCTTGCAGAAGGGCGTGGCTTGTGGAAGAGCCACTGTGAGAGTGGCTGGAAGTAGGTGAGTGCCATGAGTTGGGCTGGGTACCAGGCCTCCAACCACCCCTGCAATACGTAGTGAGAAAGATATACAGAAAGAGTCATCTGTACAACACATTGAGGCAGTATTTAGTGTTTTGGGATCCATGCTTCAGCTCTAATGTGTAAAAGTTTATATCCTGAGAAGTCATAGCCTCTGACACTTGGCCTAGCTCACACATATAATTTGGGAGCTATACACATTGCTTCATGGGCCGTTACTGTTGCTATAAAGACTACACCTCATCACCTCCACTAGACCGGTTTGTGTTGCTTAAAGCCAACTGAGGGCACAAGGAGAAAACTTGGCCAGCCGGGCACATACCAATATATGGAAGTAGGGCCAGAATTAGCCAAAATAGAGATGTTTTCCCTTCTTTCAAGGAGCACTGTTGGGGTGTTTAAGAACATTCTTTAAATTTGCTCTTAATGATGACCTTGTGGAGATAAACTCTCACGATTTTAACAGGATATAGTTGCTGTTTGTTCTATCTCCTGAGAGACAGTTTTATTGATTGTTGGCTTACATTCTTCTTTTGCTTTGGTCCCTGTTCATGTAGATTTCTTCTGTTTCATGCATCTTTGAGTATGCATTTTTTAATAGGTATATATATATATTTTTTTTGATCCAGCTACTTTTTTGGATGACTATATAAAGGTGAAATCAGGAATTTGCTGTGTGAGCGGATAGCCTTCATTCAGGTGTGTTGTTCCTGCACACGCTCTTGCTGCATTCTATCCTCTGAGGAAATCCTATCTGAGTAATAAAGACATCTGCCTGGCCCATGGTCACAGGGGCCATGACAAGGCATTGGGCTTTGCCTGACTGAGATTAACACTACCCTTTCTTTTCCCTCTATTTTGCACATATCTTTCTCTCTAGAGTATACATGGGACACCTCAACTTTTGCTTACTAAGCTACACTTGCTCTCAAATATTTCCAGAATTATCTGTTTTAGGGTCTAAGTAATGATGTTCTCCCCCAAGAACACTAAAATAACTTTATAAGTATCACTTTATTTATGTTGCATGTGTGTGTGTGCATGTATTTCTATATGTTTGAGTATGTGCATCCATGTATGACTATATATTTAACCTGTACAGTGACAAGCTTTGTCCAGAAGAGTTGGTGAATATTTTCTTTTGGCCAATACTTTGGCCACTTAGATTCTTCCAGGGATATGTCCTGGCCGTATGCTAGTTTCTCTTAAGCTTCCAAGTTTGCAAACTAAAATCAATAGCTACATATACACTCATCTATCTGATTAGAATACATTACCACACGCACCCTTAATAGACATATCATCAAGAGGTTCTTAGCCTTTGTTTCTCACTTAAAGTGATTCTGCAAAGGAATATGCAACCTTCATAGATACAATTCACCAGTATTAATAACTTCCAGATATTATCATTGTGTTCTTTTGTGGAAATCTCAGAATTGACAAAAAAGGGTAGCAGGAAACTCCTTTTTCTTAACACATACATAATGTTATCAATTACTTGTTTAAAGATGTTATCAACAGAGTTGGCCAGTAGCTCAACGGACTAAAGCGCCTGCTTAGGCAGAGCTCAGTGGTCTGGGGTTTGATCACAGGCATGCTGTGCCAGCCCCACCTCTGGGGTGCCCTGAGACCTGGGCGTGGTGGTGTGCACCTATAATCCCACTGTTTGCGAGTCTAAAAACAAGAGGATCAATACAATTCTGATCTATGTAGTAAGACTGTCTCAGTTACTCTTCTCTCTCTTTTGAGACAAATATCCACAAGTATCCGACACCCAAAATGAAGGAAGGAAAGGTTTATGTAGCTCACAGCTACTGGAGGTTTCAGTATATAATCAGCTAGCACCAAGTCAGAGCAGCACATGGCAGACAACAACATTTCATGGCGACGGCAAAGGGCAAGAGGCAGCAAAAGGAGTAGCAGTCACTTAGGCAGCTAGCTAGCCTCTCTTCCCTCCTTACACTGTAGTGCAAATCACCTGCCCAGACCAGGCACAGCATGCACACCCACAATAATCAATCACAAACTCCAGGAGCTGCCCCTTGACTGCAGGAGGCTTTGGGAGGACACCTAGACACAAACCATAATAGAGACCCTGTTAGACCCCATACCAAATACTTAAAAAAAAAAAAAAAAGTTATCAACTTCAAGACATTTAGCACCATAAAGCAAAGACCAGTAATATTTGCTGTCTAACACAGGATCTGGCAGAGAATGATATTCAATCAATATTTACCTTTTTGGTAAGAAGACACAAGTTCTTACTGCTTACCGGAGTAGAACATACACACACACACACACACACACACACACACACATACACACGCATGCACGCACGCACGCATGCACGCACATATACACACACACACGAGCAGCTGTAAATTTTTTTTTTCTGATCTTTAAGACAGAGAATAAAATAGAATACAGACAACATTTTTAGGGCTTTTATATAATTTACTTTAATTTCCCCTTTAAATTTCAACATGCTTGACCTTTTTGATAGTAAAACTAATCATCTCTAGGAAATTATGCGTTCCTTATTTTAGTTTCATTAACTCATATTAACTCTAATAGCTTTGCTGACTAATTTTTCTGTAGCATTTCAGTTTATTTTTAAAACTCTACGTAAGACCGCTGGGAGCTGAGCCTGCGCACCCGCTGCGGGTAAGCCCCTGCGCCCCTCTGCCCCGCCTCTGCGTTCCCGAGACTAACTTCCTGTCCCAGCCCAGCCCAAACCCCACCGCTGGGAGCTGAGCCCGCGCACCCGCCGCGGGTGAGCCCCTGCGCCCCTCTGCCCCGCCTCTGCGTTCCCGCGACTAACTTCCTGTCCCAGCCCAGCCCAAACCCCACCGCTGGGAGCTGAGCCTGCGCACCCGCTGCGGCCCAAGCTCCAGCACTGAACCCATCAAATAGCCCGTTTGGCAATCGTTCCGGTCCACGAGCCTACCAGGACTACTCAATCCCAAAGCTCCACC
>PVJA010044867.1:0-15956 GCA_004027025.1 Myocastor coypus | reverse complement strand
AAAAAAAAAAAAAAAAAAAAAAAAAAAAAAAAAAAAAAAGGCTCAATGTTGACCTTATAGGGAAATTTGATTAGGTTCTTGTCCAATTTGGTTTGCAACCAGAATTGTGGGAAGAATTAAGTTTGTGGACTAATGTACTACTGTATCTGGTTCCAAGTAAGAGGAAGTGATTGTGATGATTTGGAATTTATCATGGCCCCTTTTAAGTGCATTAAAGCAACAGAGCAGTTTAAAAGGAACAGATCATCCTGATTTCTCCTGTGACTTACTGATTATTCAAGAGTATATCATTTAACTTCCACTATTTCCATAATTTTTGTGGTTTCCTTTTGCCATTGATTTCTAGCTTTATGCACTATGATCTGATAATGAGCATGGGATAATTCTGGGATAATTCTGATTCTTTTTATTTACTTAAGCCTGCTTTATGGGCTAGAATGTAGTTTATTTTGGAGAAAATTCTGTGTACTGCTGAGAAGAATGTGTATTCTGCTGTTGTTGGGTGGAGCAGGTTTGCTTATTATGTTCATTTGTTTGAAGGTTTTGGTTTAACTCTGATACTAATTTAATAAGATCTTTTGTCTAGTTGATCTAATTGTAATAATGGCATATTGAAGTCATGTACTATAATTGTGTTGGTATTTCTGATCTTTTATGTCCAAAAGTGTTTGTTTGATGAAGTTGGGAGTGTTGATGTTTGCTGCATATTTATAACTGTTACCTATTGAATTGTTTGCCTAACTAATATGTAGTGACTTTGTTTGCCTTTTCTGATTTGTTTTGGCTTAAAATCCAGTTTGTCTGAAAATAGGATAGCTGTGCCTGCTTTTTTGAGGGGGTTCCTATTGCAAATATTGTTTGTTACTAAAAATATTTTCCATCTTTTTAATTTTATTTTCTTTTAGTCTATGAATGTCTTTTTTGGGTTAAACATACTTTTTGTATTGGATTTTGGGTTTTGGTTGATTTGCTGACATTGTCAAATCCACTTTCCATGTTCTCTTTTTTTAAAAAGGTATCTCTGAGTATGTCACCAGGGTCCACCTTGTCTTCTAGTCTTGACACTCTGCTCACACTGGTCATACTTACTATCCATTCTTTTTCTTTTTAAAATTTTTTGAGGTAGAGTCTCAATATGTAGTTCGGACTGGCTTTGAACTCACTACATAGCCAAGGCTGGCCTCAAACTTGCAGTAGCTCTGCCTCAGGCTCCTGAGTGCCAGGATACACTTTCAGTAGAATTTTTTTGTATTATAAATTTCTGTTTAATACCTTTTCATGGGCTCTCTTTCTTTATGAAGTGGTTATTCATGATTTATATCAATGTGTTTGGCTTAACTAACCTTTTATTATTGTCTTTCATAAGCTCATTGTTTTATTCATTATCTGTTTAGTTATATTATCTTTGAGCTTAATCCTTTACTGATCTATTTTTTATTTCTTTAATCATTTCATGTAGGGGCCAGGGAGAGCTCAGTAGAATAAGTGCTTGCCTGGCAAGTGCAAGAGCCTGAGTTCAATCCCCAGTTCCACAAAAGAAAGAAAGAATAAAAAAAAGAAAAAATGCCCAAAAGTCTAATGAAGAAAGAAAAGAAAGAAAGACATAGGTTAAACAAATTGTTTGTGTTTTTGTTTTTTATATTTTGATACTCAGAATTAAACTGAGAGCCGGGTGTGGTGGCGCACACCTGTAATCCCAGCACTTGGGAGGCTGAGGCAGGAGGATCAGTGTAAGTTCCAGACCAGCCTGGGCTACAAAAGTGAGCTCAAGGCCAGCCTAAACTGCACAGTGAGACCCTGTCTTAAAAAAAAAAAAAAAAAAAGGACAAAAAAAAAATAATTAAACTGAGGACCTTGTGTTTTTCACAAAGGCACTTAAGCTGCTAAGCTATCGCCCCAGCCCTCATTTGTATTTTTGAATGCATGGTTTCTTTCCAGCATCTGCAGCATTGGAATCCACCAGATAAACAGAAGGAGTAGTGAGTCATTGCTAAGATCTGTATTCTCATACTTAGGTTTTGTATGTGGACACTAGATCCTGCCCCGCTGTTCTCACTGGGAGTGGTGAGGAGTATAGTAGTTCTGGCAGCTGACATTTCTGTATTCCTCTGTGTGTCCCAAGTCATGGCTTTCTCTGCCTGACTTTGTGGCATGTGAGTTGTCAAGGTTCCCCCAACTTCCTACTCCAGAGGCCCCTCTATCCATTCATCTCAGGTAGTGTAAACTGCCCAAGTAGAGCTGTATCCCTGCTCATATTGATAGATGTGCAAAGTAGACAGAACACTGAGTTCGGTGTTGGATATAGGTGGTGGGGCAGAGGTGCAAGCAGACTTCTGGACTCAATGCTAGGATGTTAAAAGCTATATGTGACCAGTCTGGCTCTCACCACAGAAGGTGGGAACCGTTTGTCCTTTCCATCATATGTACAAACTTTGGAGATATTCTTTGTCTAGTGTTCACTCTTTCTGAGTCTGTCTGCTGTGCCTATCCCCCACCCAATCATTGTGATAGATGGCACAAAAACTCTAAAGAATAGTTGTTAATAGTTTAGCTTTCCTGACTGCTTCATTCTTTTCTCTGTACTGTGCTCCATTTCCCTGGCTTCTGTATAGTTTCTAGTTTTCCTATCAGTTCCCTTCTAATTCTCAGATTTTTTTCCCCCTTCATCTTCTCTCTGTTCTTGTTTTCCAGATGTCTTGATTCCAGAGCCTGGGACAAGTAGTTGATTTATGCATTTTTAAGGGGAATTGCTTCATGCATTATGTATTTGATGATTGTTTAAAATATAAATATGAACTCATATTTTGTTACAGAAGTTACTGCAAAATAAAAAATAGTTGGAGTGCTATGAAATCAGTTAAAGAACTGCTAGCCTGTTCTCTAATTGTGTTTATTATCTGACCCAAGTGATTGACCTGATCTCATTTTTCTCTGTTCAAAAATTAAAGGATATCTACTTCAAATTAGGTTATAAACATGTGATAGTATTGCTTAGAAGCCACAAGAATGTCTGGTGTGTAGTAGGCATTCAAATTAATAAGTTAACTGCTTTAGAAACATTTTAAGAAAGTGAAGGTTAGTTTGGGTCTGGAAGGTAGGTAAAGACTAGGTAGGAAGAATTAAGTCTTTCTGGATACCTGTGGGAAATGTCATGAGCCAAGTCCTGAATGAATAGAAACATTTTAAGAAAGTGAAGGTTAGTTTGGGTCTGGAAGGTAGGTAAAGACTAGGTAGGAAGAATTAAGTCTTTCTGGATACCTGTGGGAAATGTCATGAGCCAAGTCCTGAATGAATAGAGTATGCTCAGGGGACTGTTTGAAAACCTGTCTGGATTTTAAAATGCAAGTTAGAGAAGAGTGGGAAGTAAAGATTGGTTTGATGTCATGGTTATGACATATGACAAGTAGATTTCTTTCCGTAGGAGTGAGTAGTAGGTACTTTGATTACTTGTATTTGAAAATTGTTAAGGATGAATCCATATTGCCTGTATGTTAAAAATTGTAAATTAAAAAGTCCTTTCTGCCCATTTGATTATATCCTTTGCATAGGATGTATGTTAACAATTAGGCATCTACTTCTTCTATTTTCCATTGCTGGGACAAAATACCAGATATCCACAATTTAAAGGAGGAGGGATTTATTTTGGCTCAGGTTCCATCCCTGGTTGGCTGGTTTTAAGGCAGAAACAGGATGGCAGGAAAGCACGATAGAAGAAAAGATGTTCAATTTGTGGCAGCCACAAAGCAGCAAGAGAAAGGAGGAGCAGGGGAGGAATACTCTTGCAGGTCATGCCTCTAGTGCCCACCCAGCCGGGCCCCACCTCCACAGCATGCTCAGCTGCTGAGAAAATGGGTGGATGCATCCTCTGTGATCCAACTTCTGCATATGTGAGAACTTTGGTGGACTACTGGATCTGCATCATAGCACCTTCCTTTTATCCAAGTTTATATAGACACAGGAAAGCAAGCAATCATACATATGGGGACACTTGTATGTTAGGAAACCTTTATAAACAGGGTAATGTATTAAACGTTATTTTTTCAGCACCGGACATCTTTCCTGGTTAGAACATACTGATATTTTCTCTATCTCTCTATCTCTCTCTCTGTCTCTCTGTCTCTCTCTCTCTGTGTCTCTGTCTCTGTCTCTCTCTGTCTCTCTCTTTGAGACACGGTCTTACCATGCAGTTCAGGCCAGTAATGGGCTCACTTTGCAACCCATGCTGGTTGCAAACTGGCAAGGATCCTCCTACCTTGGCCTGTGGAGTAGCTGGGATTTTAGGTGTGAGCCACCATGCCTGACTGTCCTTATATGTAATAATTGCTCATATCCCAGTACATGATTGTATAGTTTACCTCTCTCTTCTGATTATGCTTGTTTACAGTGTTCTGATTTTTTATTTATTCATTATGGTTTGTGTCTAGTTGTCTCCCCAAAGCGTCATGCAATCATGGGGTGACTTCTGGAGTTTGTGATTGATTTTTGATCCAGTGCTGGGATTATGAGTGTGAGTGCCCTGGGGCAGATACTCTGCATTACAATGTAAGGAGGGGAGAGAGGCTAGCTGGCTGCCTGAGCTGCTGCCACTGCTTGTGCTCTTTGTCACCGCTGCCTTAACAGCTGCTCTCTGTACCGTGTGCCACTGCCTTGGAGCCGGCTGAGTATGGACTGAAACCTCCACCGACTGTGACCTAAATAAACCTTTCTTTCTTTCATTTTGGATGTCGAGTATTTTGTCCCAGCAGTGAGAGAAAAAGTAAGTGAGACATTCACACAGTGAAGACAATTCTATATGTCTTTGTGTATTGTGAGCTAGGGCTCACTGCACCATTTGCACAGAGACCAGTACTGTTTCATCTGGTTTTTGCAAAACAGAGAAAGCTTTCATTTCCCTCCCTCCCTCCCTCCCTCTTTCCCTTTCCCTGCTTTGTTCTTCCTTCCCTCCCTCTTTTGTTCTCTTTTTTTCTCTCTCCTTTCCCCTCTCCCCTTTCACACAGGAGCTCTATACTCCCATCCATAAAAAAGCTTTTTATTGAGAGCCATTTATCATTGCGGCAGAATATTAAAAATCTCAGCTAAAGGTCAGGGGTGTAGCTCAGCAGCACAGCACCTGCCTGGCAAGTGCGAGGTCCTGAGATCAACTTCCAGTAGCAAACACCCCTCAAATCTCTCTCCCCTATGAGATGACATCAGGAATTTTTCTAAGAAGAAAGAGAAGAGAAACTGCTGGTTGACTGATGAGAAAGGGAAGTTTTAGGATTTTTTGCATAGGCAAAATAATTATCATGTCCCTTTAAAGATATCATGTACCTTTCTGGGGATTTTACCATATTCTATGTGGAAGATTTTGTGCTTGTGATGTCAGAAGATCTGGATCTTCTGGAAAGGTATCAGGTTTTGGTTTCGTTCTTTCTTAACAATGTGGTTTCATACTGTTCTTACGTAGATTCTGGAGGCACTTTGTTGTCTCGTGTGTTTAGACATTAGCTGATTTCACTATTGTGTTGGGCAAAATTTTGTTTCTAATTCTAAATTACTGGAAATCCCATTCAATCCAGCTATACCCCTACTGGGAATTTTCCCAGAAGAACTGAAAACAGTATACCACAGCGATATCTGTGCACCTATGTTTATAGCAGCTCAATTTGTAATAGCCAAATCTTGGAAACAACCAAAATGCCCATCATCTGAAGAATAGTTGAAAAAAATGTGGTATTTTTATACAATGGAATATTACTCAGAATGATAAGCTGAAAGACTTCATATATAAATGGATGTATATTGAAATATACTCACTAGTGAAATAAACCAGACCTACATGTATAAATATTGTATAGTCTCCCTAATATAAGAACTCTAAATTTTTTTTCCTTAACAATATCAATTGGAAGGTGTGTCATGCCACACCCTGTGCTCTGTATAACTATTGTGAGGACAATATGCAATGTATCAACTGTTAAAAAAAAAGTAATGTTTATTGAAAGTATTAATGTTTGTTTGATCAATCTTATATACCTATATCTATTAATCTAAACTGATCTGATGATGAAAATATGTAATATAACCGCTGTTAAATTAAAAAAAAAACATTATTAAACAACCCAAGTGAATAAAAAGACCTCAGTGTTTCTGCTTCTGGCCCCTAGATGACTCCCTGTGACAAGGCTGAGCCTTCCATCCTGCTTTGCTCTGGGCCTGTTTCTCTTTAGATCACAACATTTTTCCTTTTTATGGGTACACTGAAAACCAGAGTAATAATTTCTTATTATATAAAGGCTAGATTGAACTGAAAGTAGTATTTGTTATACTGGGAATTCTGTTCACAATATACATAATGTGTAGTGGGACCTCATTTCATGAATCTGATTGTTCTCAAATTCTGGAAAGAATGGCCGTGGTCATGCTTATCAATTTGTTGCAGAGTTTGCAAACAGAAACATAATTTTGCCAAACACTTGATCCCTTTCCCATTTGAACATGTTGAGAAGGGCAGTATAGGCATTCTTGTTCTCCATCTTTGTCTTATGTCTTATGATCTCTTTAGGCTGAGAACCAGGTTTTTGGCTCTGTTTTTAAGTTCCTAGGAGCTGTAGACTCCACTGAGGTATCTTGGCACCCTCCTTGAATATCAGTTAATGATCACTGTGAGAGTTTACCTGTGTTCTTTTGGTTCTGTTTTATTAATCTGTATAAGTCACCTTATCTTTCCTCCTCTCCTGTGTCTTTTCTTTGTAGTAGGGACAGAACCCTGAGTTGCTCTATATCTCCTATATCTTCAGTCCCTTTTTCTTAGAGATAAGATCTCCTTATGTTGCCCAGACCAACCTCATAATTGCCATCCTTCTGCCTCCCATTTTAAGAACTGAAAAAATAAATATCTGGGTGTCATGTATAAGTGTGTACCATCCCATGACACCCAGATATTTACTTTCTTTCTTTAAATTAACTCCATTTTTTTTTTCTTAATCAGGAGAATGGCTGAATAGTATCCCTGTTAGAACATTTTATAGACCAAAAAATCTTCCGTTTGTGCATTCAGCAGTCATTTATGGAGTGTTTGCTGTGTAGCAGGCTGTCTGCCAGTATGGGGGATGCACAGAGGGCTGAGACAGCGAGTGGGTTTTCCCTCTGGAGTATTTACAGGGGACCTGTGATCATCTGCTCTGGAGCCATGGGAGCAGAGGAGGTTGCATTTGCTGAGCATCATTTTTCCCTTGTCCTTAAAAAAAAAAAAAAAAAAATCAAAAGACTTTACTGGAAAAATGTTAAAAAAAAAAAAAAAAAAAAAAAAAAAAAAAAAAAAAAAAAAAAAAAAAAAAAAAAAAAAAAAAAAAAAAAAAAAAAAAAAAAAAAAAAAAAAAAAAAGAAAGAAAAAAATGTTACACAACATTCTTCAGTGTTTAACTCTGAGCATCCTTAGGATGAGAAACATTTTTTGTCATTCAAGTCTACAAAATAAAATAGGCTTGTGAAGATTTAAAGTACAGATAAAAGGTAGCATGAAGCAAAGTTTAAATATTAAGCAACTAAAGCAATAGAAGTAAAATTGTAACATGATAGGCCTAGATTTTAAATACCAAATTTTATTTGAATATATGGTTTGTAACAAAACACCTTCGAGAATTTGCCATGAGAAAAAATAGATATTTAAAATCTGCTCTCTCCCAATTCTTTTGCTTTTATACTGTTCTCAGTTTTTTCCATCACTGTACACAAATAAAGAATTCTAAAGCTTAATGTAAAATTTCATCCTGCAGTCCATGTGTGATTCCACCATGGCTTGGGAGTTAGCCACTCCTTTAAGGGAGCCAGAAAAGTACCACTAGTGTTAGGCAGCTGAGAGATCAAGACTGACCTGAGCCAGCCACGCCCTCGGCCTGCCCTTGTCCTGATCTGCTATTTTTCCAAACCCTCAGCCATACCCTGTCTGTTCAGTCAGTTTGAGATGATCTGGGTGACTTCTTCCCTACTCCTTCATATTCCTGTTCAAACGTCACTGTTCGTGAGACCTACCCTGACTGTCATCTATGAAGTAGTGCTTTATCTTCTTACACATATGGACTGTCTTTTATGGCATTATTACTTATGTTTTAATTTAATTAAGTGATCAAATTAAAGTTGCCATTAATAAGTACTTCCTATTAATAATAGTATTAAGTAGCAATATTATTGCCCAGATAGGAGACTTTGTTTGATTCCAGCATGGGGATCAAGGAAACTCACTTTTCTTTTTTGTTAAAAAATAATGGAGTCCTTCTTATTACACTGGTTTAAAACTTTGCCTTTGCATTTGTTTTTTCTTATTCATATCTCATTATCATAATTTATGGAATCTTAGTATCACCTTTAAGATACAGCATTGTTTTATGTATCAGGAAAAAATTCCACTAATTACACTAAGACATGCAGTTGACCGTAAGGCATGGTTCAAAATCAAAGATATTAAATAATTGTGTTTACACACACACACACACACACACACACACACACACACACACACACACGTGTACTTTTCTAGAATGAAATTTGTAAAGTACAGCTGTTTTGGTTAAAACATTTATTGTGCTTAGAATAAGCAAATGCTTGATATAATATAGTACTTGAAAGAGACACTTACCTTTGCCACCTCCTTACTTACTTCGTTTTTTGCTTCTCTCTTACAGTTTCCAGATAGGGTTGTTCCAACTGATAAACATCTTGATGTCTTGATCAATAAGTATGGATTGTCTGCCCACCCAATTGCTCCTCAGATATTTGGGTCTGCTGGAAGAGAGCACATGGAAAAATATGGTATTTTAAAAATCTTTTATGTTTATTAGTCATGTACATGAGATAAAAAGTAGTAGGATTCTATTAAGGAACTTTGGAGAATACCAGATATATAAGATATAAAATGATCTTTTAATTAGGTTGAAGAAAAAATAGTCTTTTTACTGAAAGTTGGCTGTATTTCCTAAAGAAATACCTAGGATACTGCACATTAAGACATTAGATAAGAAAAACAGCACAAGTCAAGCGTGGTGGCACACACCTAGAATTCCAGTACTTGGGAGACTGTGGTAGGAAGATTGCTGTGAGTTTGAGGCCAGCCTGATTATACAGTGGACCCTCAAGTTATGACTGGCCTGACATATGAACAGTTTAGTTTATGACTGGTATTTTAGTTTTAACTTGTAACTAGTGTATTGAGTTTTGACACAAATGCCAGCCTCTTGTGCTTCTAGATGATCTGATACAGAGTTGACCCTTAAAGAGCTCTGGAAGGGACATTACAGCATCCTTTGGTGTATGGGGCTAATTGAGAAATCTGGACCAGTGTCCTTCTTAGGACACTGAGATCTGTCTGCATGCAGGGAGGAATCTTTGAAGGCTGTGTAGAGGAGCCTGAGCCTTTGACAACTTGAATTACAACCCATTCCTGAGGGCCAGTTGACAACTTGAATTACAACTGGCCCTCAGGAATGGGTTGAATTTTTTAATCAAAGGTTCACTGTATTGAGATTAAAACTTGTTCCTGGGGCTGGGGAGATAGCTGTGTGGCACAAGTGCCTGCCTGGCAAGTGCAAGGTCATGAGTTTGAACCCTGGTCTCACAAAAAAAACAAAAACAAAAATTTGCTCCTGATAATATACAGAATCTTGAAAATATATATATATATATATATATATATATATATATATATATATATACACACACACACACATATATACATATATATGTGTGTATATATATACATATAGTATTGCTTATATAAATATTTCAATACTAAATGTATTAAGGTATCATGAGATTAATATAAGTTATCTTTATCCTCTACAATTACTCAAAGTGGAGGTAGCTAGCCTCCAGATACTCTGAACTGCTGAAATGTGTATGCATTTTTTTTTTTTTTGGCAGTGTCTGTATAGTGTGGTGTTGGTGTTGAACCTAGGGCCTTGTGTGGCCCTGGGGTTAGGGTGTAGTTCAGTGACAGAGTGTTTGTCTAGTTGGTGCTTGTCTAGGTGGTATGTTGAGACCATAGGTTCCATCCCCAGTGTAGCAAAACCAACTAACCAATCAGCAGTAAACAAGAAACCAAAGCAGGAAAAGAAGCCCTCATCTCATATCTCCAGCATCTTATAAAAGATACTTACTCTTGGGCCAGGGAAATGCCTCAGTAGAATAAGCACTTGCCTGGCAAGCAGAGGGTCCTGAATTCAATCCCCAATACTGCAAAAATAAATAAATAAGAAAGATATTTACTCTTGGAAATGTATAACCAACATCTCAGACTTAACTAAGACTGTTAATTCTTTTTATGAACTGCACTCATCCCACTCCATCTATATTTTTTGAAGCTTTCTCCATTCAATAAATAATAATTCCATCTGTCTAAAGGATTAGGACATTGGTAAAAAACCTGAGCCATTCTTGATTTCACTCATCTTATGCATTCAATATGTCAGAAAGCCTTTTCACTCTCTCCTCTCACCACTTCCATTATAATTCAAGCCACCATAATTTGACACTTGGACACAGGAGTAACATTTCTCACAAAGGAGTGGCCTGGCTGATTTGTCTTCTACTTATGCACTTTGACAAGCAGGTCTTTATTTTATTATTTATTCTTTTGTGGTGCTAAGTATTGAACACAGGACCTTGTGCATACAAGGCAAGAACTCTACTGCTGAGCTACATCCCCAGCCCCATGCATTCTCTATTTTTTTTTTTTTTGTCTTTTTGAGACAGGGTCTTGCTATGCAGTTCAGGCTGGCCTTGAGCTCACTTTTGTAGCCCAGGCTGGTCTCGAACTCACACCAATTCTCCTGCCTCAGCCTCCCGAGTGCTGGGATTACAGGCGTGTGCCACCACGCCCGGCTGTATTCTCTATTTTAAACACAGAGTTATTCTTTAAAAATCTAAGTTAGATCATTTCACACCTCTGCCCAATACTATTGTGTTCCCCAATTGAAACCTATTACATTGAGTTTTCTGGTCAGCAAGCTTCTGCATGGTCTCTGTCTCTAACCCTCTTTAGCTCTCTGACTAGTCTCTTTTTTTTTTTTTTTTTTTTTTTTTTTTTTTTTTTTTTTTTTTTTTTTTTTGCCTTTAACCACTGGGCCCCAGGGGCTCTGTCCTTTCTGTTCTTTAAGCACACTTCATATTCTGAATTGATGCAGGGTCTTAGTGTTGCTGTTTGTATTCCCAGAATGCTGTACCCTAAGTTACCATCAGGATAGGTGCATTACCTCTGTCAGGGAAGTCTTCATTTAAGTATCACCTTTTACTTTTTCCCATCATTGTCTTTCCCAGAATTCTCTGTCCTCTATCTCCTGCCTTGTTAATATACATACCACTGTTAATGAATCTGATATTTATACATTTTTTCCTGTTTATTAACTGTCTCTCCTAGCCAGAACAGAAGATCCACAAGGAACTTAAGGGGTTTTATTTCCTATTCATTGACTATCACCTTCAATAGTGCCCAGCACAGACTGTTTTAATTTTCAAAAGAAAGGTCTTCCATCACTATTTAAGTTGGAGTAGATCTTCTTGTTTTTCTCTTTTGTGGTCAGTCCCATATTATTTTCCTTCATTGTACGTGGTACTACTTATAGTTTTGTATTTATTGTATGTAGTTTTGCTGCTCATTATTTTCCTCCTTATTAGTCCATAAGCTCTGTGAAAGCACAGACCATGCCTGTTGTGCTTGCATTTGATAGGTCAGCCAGAAATTTGGCATAGAATTTAGCCAGAAGCAAGTTTTTTCTCCTTTCGCTTCTGTAGTTTGCAGCTTATTTAAATACTTTGCAGGCCTTTGTTAAATGAATGAATGAGTATATATATATATATATATATATATATATGCTCACGATTATTTGTTTATTTATTTATTTTTGCGGGACCAGGGTTTGAACTCACGACCTTGCACTTGCCAGGCAGACACTTGTGCCACGGAGTTATCTCCCTGGCCCCTTGTAGCTCACGATTCTTGAAGGAATCCATTATATGTTATTCCATTTGCAGCTCAAGAGTCTGATATCTAAAGAAGTTTTTGATTTTCTCAAGACCATATGGTTAAGAAGTAGCAGAGTCTGCACTGCCAATTTCGTCTCATCTTGTTTTGGGAGGTTAAAAAATATATATGTTATGGTTTATGCCTAGTTGTCCCCGCAAAGCCTCATGCAATCATGGTGCAGGAACTTCTATAGGTTAAGACTTGACTCATGAGTCATTGGGATTATGTGTTGTAGTACTGATAAGATTATTGGTCTGAGTACTGCTGGGAATTGTAGGTGTGGCCTGAGGCAGATAGGCTAAGGCAGAGAGCCTGATGTAATTTGAAGAGAGACAGAGAAACAGACTTGGCTGTTGCTCTCTGCTCCCCTGGTTGGTTGGTTGCCTCTGTCAAGATTGTTGCTGTTTTGCCACCATAAACTGCTGTTCTTTGCCATGTGCCTCTCTGCCTTGAAGCTGGCTGACTATGGACTGAAACTTCCAGTAACTGTGAGCTAAATAAACCTTTCCTTCCTTCATTTTGAGTGTTGGGCATTTGTCCCAGCAATGAGTAAAAGTAACTAAGATGACAGAATTTGGTACCAGGAGTGGGGTTGTTGCTGTGGCTATACCTGATAATGTGGGTTCCAAGCTTTTGGGAACAGCTTATGGGAAGAGATAGGAAAGGTTCAGAGATGTCAGCTACAACTGAAGGACTGGAAAAGCTTCAGCTGTTGTGTAGAGAAGATTCTGGTCAGAGCTCAGACCAGAAGCCTGGCTTGAAGCCTGGGTATAAAGAATGACTTAAGAGCAGAGATTGGAAAGGCTTGGAGAGGTCATCTACTTGTGAAGAGCTGGAAAAGCTTTGGCTGTGTGTAGGGGAGTCTGGTCAGAACTCAGACCAGAAGACTGACAGAAAGCTTGCCTGTAAAGACAAGGCTGAGGAGGTTTCTTCTTGGAAAAAGGACAGCATTGGTCAATTGACTCCAGATGATTTGTGCTATGGATTGGCTGAAAATCTGTCAGAATTTTGCTCATGCCCAAAGACTGCCTAAGACTGAGATTAAGCATGGTGGAATGATTAATCTTTCAAGAGATATTTCAAAGCAGTGAACTACTGGGGTGATGGCATGGTTGCTATTGGCAGCTTTTAGCCAGATTTATCTTGAGAATCAAGAGCAAAGAGTCAAGCAGATGATTTAAAATGTGAGTGTGGCCAGAAAGGAAGCAGCACTAGGAAAGTTTTGGACTGCAAAGATGGAGCTAAAAGGATCTCCATTGCTGGGAAGGAACCAAAGAATCAAAAGGATGGCCTGAGGGCATCACAAGAGGTGGTAGCTGTATACCCTTTGCAGCCTCAAAATTACAAGGGAGAGAGGTTTTGCCTCTTTCTTTTGAGAAGAAAGCCGCAGAGACCCAAGTATCAGAATGGTGGCAGCGACCAAAACAGGTTCCAAAATGGTGCAAATATGGAGAATTTGTTCCTTGGAATCAGGGTCAGAGTGCTCAGTGATCTAGGCATTTGACCCCTACAGCCAAGAGATAAGGAAGCCTGGTTACTGCTCCAGCTGGCAGCAACCCTTGGTATCATCCACATAGTCATATGCAGAATGCAGACTTTCTGAGGTTAAGAAGACTTCCACCTCAATTTGAGAAGAAGGCCTGGGAGGCTAGGCAGTGTGCCCCTGAGAAGGCAGTGTGTGAAGCAGAGAGTGAGAAACCTGTTCAGTGGAAACCCCAGAAATTTGGAAAAGCCAGGAACGTGGATCATGTAAAGAGGGAGCAAAGGCAGCCTAAGAGAGAAGCCATGGAAACTTCCACCAAGAGTACCTTAGGGACAGAGCTGCTTGGAGCCCACATCTCAGTGCAGACTGTTTTGGATGTTTCAGTTGGAACCATGGAATTTAATATTTGCCCTGCTGGATTTTGGACTTGTGTTGGTACCAGTGTTTTATATTACCCTGTTGTTTTCAACTTTTGGATTGGTAATGTTTATTTTGTACCTTTGAATGTTGGATGTGTTTAACTTCTTTTGTACAGGGGCCCACACATGAGAGTTTGCCTTGGATCTTGGAGACTTGAGATTTGGACTTTTCAGCTGAAACTGTTGGGATTTTGGCAACTCTTCCAGATCGACTAAAATGTCTTTTGTACAAAGGGATATGTATGAGACTTTGGGGGTCCAGGGGCGGAATGTTATGGTTTATGCCTAGTTGTCCCAGCAATGAGTAAAAGTAACTAAGACAATATGTAATCATTTCCAATTTCTCCTCCCTTCTTGCTCTCTTCCTTCTTTCCAACTCCCTTCTCCTACTCTGAAAACTCTGCCTTTACTTAACAATTTATAGTTACATTTCCCTTATAAGAGAAACCATAGTACAGTTCAATTTCTTGTTTAACTTAATTAGTTGAATGTTATGGTCTCAAGATCCATCCATTTTCCTACAAAATTTCTTCGAATTTAATTTGTCACTTGAAATTGCTGTTTGTGAGCTTGTATAATAAATGAATATGTAACTTGTAGAATTAGCAGATTTTTGTGACTCTTAAATTGATTCAAGGAGATTGAAATCCAACAGTAGGCATATCCTTTGAATGCCAACAATCTTAGTTAGTTCAGTCAGTGATTAGTAAGCTCTTTGTCAATATCCAAGCTTAGACAAATATCTAACATCCAAAATGAAGGAACGAAAGGTTTATTTAGCTCACAGTTACTGGAGGTTTCAGTCTATATTTGACTGGCCCAAGGCTGAGTGGAACAGGGCAAAGAGCATCCACTTCAGCAATAATTGTGACAAAGGCAGCCAACCAAACAGGGCAGCAGAGCAACAGCTTAAGTCTGTTTGTCTCTCTTTATATTACATTCAGGCTCTCTGCCTCACCCTGTCTGCCTTAGGCTACACCCATAGTCTTAGCAGTACTCAGACCGTAATCCCAGCAGTAGTAAAACACATAATCCCAATGACTCATGAGTTAAGTCTCAATCTATAGAAGTCCCCACTCATGATTGCGTGAGGCTTTGGGGGGACAACTAGACATAAACCATAACAGGAGACAATACAATATTTGTACTTTCTTTGACAAGGAAGGTGCCACCAACTGAGGCCACCAATTTCATTTTGGGAATTATTACAGTTGTCATTCTTACCCTTTTCACATTCAACTCAAATCTCCATATGGAGCCGGGTGTGGTGGCGCATGCCTGTAATCCCAGTACTGGGGAGGCTGAGGCAGGAGGATTGATGCAAGTTCGAGACCAGCCTGGGCTACAAAAGGCCAGCCTGAACTGCACAGTGAGACCCTATCTCAAAAAAAAAAAAAAAAATCTCCATATGGTTTATGTACATGGTCTGGTTTCTATATCTTGAGACTCATAATGCATGTCTTTTGAACTCATAGCCCTTCATGTATCTAAAGCCAGCCTGACCATGTACTTAATTCTTTGTCTTTAATAGTTTCTTGTGAGACTTGTTTCATGACCCATCACCTGTCAAATTCCGGTACTATGCTCACACAAAACCTTTGTGGCAGTCACATCATACTGTTAGGTCTCACTGGGCTTAGAAGTGAAACAGAACTTAATAGCCATCCCATTCATAAAAGTTAGTGAAATCTATTTGGATCCAATGTGGTAGCCGTCCCTACCAGCCTCAGGTTTATGAGAGTTCTATTAATTTCATAATTCAGTTTGGGGTAGAAATATTTTTTTTAATGTCTTGTTTCAGAACTTTTATTTGTTTTTTTTTTTTTTTTTACTGTACAACATTTATTTATTTTTTTCTTTCAATTCTTTTATTGTTTAAATTTAACAATGGTTATATTACATATTTTCATCATCGGATCAGTTTAGATTAATACATATAGGTATATAAGATTGATCAAACAACTAAACATTAACCTTTCTAAATCCACATTACTTTTTTTTTTCTTTTCCCCCTTTTTTTCTTTGAAAGTTGACATATTGCATATTGTCCTCACAA
>PVJA010044866.1:0-15954 GCA_004027025.1 Myocastor coypus | reverse complement strand
ACCACTACACCCTGCAAAAGTGGGTAGATTGTAACCTGTGGGCAAAGAGAAGGTGAATTTTGTTTTGTTTTGCTTTGAGTACTGGAAATAGAACTCACAGCCTCAAGCTTGGCAGGCAGGCACTGTGCCACTGAGCTCTACCTCCCATGAATTTGGGTTTGGATGTTCAAACTCGGGGGCTTCTGGAGCAGCCAGATGTTCTACCACTGCTTATTGGACCTGTGGTTCTAAATCTTGATCATCATGTACAGATGACGACTCAATCTATTGGATGGGGTAAGAGCGTGGAAAGCATCTATCAGAGGAAAAGAAAGCTGTAGAACAAAAGACTATTAAATTATTCATTAGGGCCAGAGATACAGCTCAATGACATCCCAGAGCTTACCTGGTCCCATGTTCAGTTCCCAGTACAAACAAAACAAAACGCTAAAAGGATGCCAGCAAAAGAAACAGAGAAGAGCAACAAATCCAGGGATTCTTATTTGTTGGTTTGCTTTCCTGTTTGTGCAGAAAAATTAGAGTGATGACAGAGTTCAGCGGTAGCAAAAGCACCTGAATCGTCAGTTACAGGACAACTGGATTGGGTATGACTCTCAAACTTGGCTAGAAATTGCTGGGGAGAGGCAGCAGGCTTGACACTAGTGAGCGAGGGGGCGCAGGAACCAGGGCCAGGCACAACTTGCTTTTTTTTTTTTTGCAGGACCAGGGTGTGAACTCACGACATTGGTCTTGCCAGGCAGGCACTTGTGCCATGGAGCTATCTCCCTGGCCTTTCTGGCACATCTTTCTAATGGCATTTACATTGTTACAAAGGAATACACACACATGTGTGCACACATGCACACACACAGATGTATATATGTTTTATGATTAGTATATGTTGGTGATATAATAAATACATTTGTTTGGGGAAATTTTGTCATGCACTTTGCATCTTGGTCATTTTTACTTTATTTCCTCTACTTTCCCTTTCAAGGTCTTTTTTCTTTTTCTTAAGGAAGACTGATACGGCAATGCAAGGAGCCAGTGAAGAGAGCTCATGGGTAGGAGGAACGGGAGAGAAAGTAATAGATGGAGGTGGGATACATTGTCAGCAGGGCTTCTTTTTAGGAAGCAATGAAATGTACACTGCATCCAAGACTTCCCCCTCTTCTTTTTATGTGTTGGCGACATGATCAGTCATATAAACTAAGTCTCCATCATAAACAGCACTCCCAAGACCATCATCTGCCTCATTTGGTCATATGGCCCAGACCTGTTGCAGGAGGCTGCTATATGTATGTGGCCCTGCATTTCTACTGTATCACTTGCTTTCTGTACTTGATAGACACTGGAATGAGCACATGAAATTTTAGTGTTTAATTATATAATAAAAAGTTAACTTTTTATGGAAAGAGTGGAGTGTTAGGGCTTTATGTATTAATTGTGATACCAGGGATTGCACTTGGGACCATGTGCTTGTCAAGCAGGATCTTATGGGGCTGAGCTATCCCTTGGCTGCATTTTTTTTTTTTTTTTTTTCGGTCTTGTTTTTTTGAGACAGGGGCTCGCTGTGCAGTTCAGGCTGGCCTCGAGCTCACTTTGGCAGCCCAGGCTGGTCTCGAACTCGGACTGATCCTCCTGCCTCAGCCTCCCAAGTTCTGGGATTACAGGCATGCACTACCACACCTAGCTTTGGCTCCATTTTTAAGATTAAAAAAAAAAAAAAAGACCCTACATTCCATCTCCAACATCCCACACTAGGAAATGGGGAATGAGAGAGAGCAGTTCCTACCAAATTTCAAGCCTGGCAACTTACCTATTCCAGTCAAATCAATTAATTAGGAAACCACCCAAGTGCATCATTAACTGGCTTCATGTTCTAGGTCCACAGGGCTTGGCTGGCTGCACACAGACATGATATTAGATTTCTTTTTCTACAGAGAAATTCAAAGGTCTGCAGTGTGTTAAGAACCCCTATGTTCAAAAGCCCAGGCCTTCATGGGTTGACAGATTCATGACTGAATTCTACAAAAAATTTAGGGCCAGTGAGATAGCTCAGTGTACTAAGTGCCTGCTTTGGCAAGCACAGGGACTAGGGTTCGATTTTTAGTCCTACATCTAGGGCTCACTGAGCTGACTGACAAGTTCAGGCATGGTGGCATATGCTTGTAATCCCAGCACCAGGGAGGCCAAAAACAGGAGGATGATTATGAGTTCAACCTACGTAGTGAGAGCCTGTACCAAATGCATAAGTGAAAAAAAAATTTAAAGAAGACGTGATATTACTACTTCTCAATCTCTTTAATTAAATTGAAAGGAAAATATTACTCCCAAATTCATTCCTGGAAACAAGTATTACCCTGGGAACAAATATCAAATCATCACTACACCAAGAGCAAGTAGGATTCATCCCAGGGATGCAGAGATGATTCAACATATAAAAATCAATAAGTGTAATGCACTATATTAACAGAACCAAGGAAAAAAATCATATGACTATCTCAATAGATGTAGGAAAAATCCCAACACCCATTCATGATACAAACCCTACAAAAAATTTGAATAGGTGGTAAAAGTCACCCATGACCAGCCAATAGCCACTGTCATACTAGATGGGCAAAAACTGAAAGCTTTCACTCTCAAATCAGGTACAAGACATCTATCTGTGTTCACCATTACTACGCTTATTCAATATTGTTCTGGAAACATTAGCCAGAGCAATCAGACAACAGAAATTAAAAAAAAAAAAAAAAGAATAGGAAAGGAAGAAGGTAAATTATCATTATTTAGAGATAATATGATACTATGCATAGAAAAAAACAAAAACTCCATCAAAAGCATTCTAGATTTAATGACCAAATTCAGTAATTTCATAGCTGGATGCAAAATTAACATTCAACAACCAATCACATTCCTGTATACAATTAAGAAACTGACTGAGAGAGAAAATAAGGAAACAAGACCTTTCACAATAGCATCCAAAAAAATGAAATGCCCCAGAGATCAATCTAACAAAGGAAGTAAAAGACTTCTATGTTGAAAACTACAGTACTCTGAAAAATGAGATCAAAGAGCATGTCAGGAAATGAAGGTACCTCTCTTCTTCTTGGGTAGGAAGAACATATAATGAAAATGGCTATACTTACAAAATTGTTATTCAGATGTAATACAATCCTATACCAAAACACCAATTCCATATCAAATAACAGTAACATATCTCACAGAATTAGAAAAATCATAAAATTTATCTGGAAACTGGAAAAGACCTAGAATAGCAAAAGCAATTCTAGTTAACAAAGGCAAAGTAGGGGGTATCACAATCTCTGACTTGAAATTATATTATAAAGCTATAGTGATAAAAAACAGCATGATAACAGACCTGAGAATCAATGGAACAGATTAGAGATGCAGAAACAACTTGAAACCCTCAGCGACTTTATCTTTGACAAAGGAGCTGAACAGCTTCATTGGAAGAAAGATAGCCTCTTTAATAAATGGTTATATTTAATAAATGGAAAAGCTGGCTTTCCACATGGCAAAGACTAAAACTAGACTCATATCTGTCACCATGCACTAAATTAAAATAGTAAAAATGAATTAGCTCAGTGGCACTGTGCCTGCCTGACAAGTACAAGGTCCTCAGTTTGATTCTCAAAAAACAAAACAAAACAACCAACAACAACAAAAACAAAAGAAAGATCTAAATATTAAAACAGAAACAGTAAATCTGGAAGGTAGACAAGGCAGAACTCTTGAAGATATTGTGTAGGCAAATATTTTTTGAGCAAAACACAATTGCTCAGGAAATACCACAAAGAATCAATATCTGAAATTTCATCTTATTAAAAAGCTTTTTCATAGTCCAAGAAACCATGAACAAAATGATAAAACAACCTACAGAGTGGGAAAAAATGTTCCAACTGTTCTTTAGACAAAGGAACAATCTAGAATATATAAAAAACTCAAAAAGAAATCACTGCCAATGTGAAGGCTTAGTGAAAAAATTAATTCTCAGATGAAGAAGTAGAAATGACAGATAAATATATTAAAATATTCATCACTAATGATTTGAGAGATATAAATTAAAGCAATATGGAGATTCTGTCTCAAAGAATGGCTATTATTAATAAATCAAGGGCTGGCAAGATAACTCAGCTGACTAAGTGCCTGCTTAGGCAAGCATAGGGACTGGATTCAATCTTAGCCTGACATGCTATGCCAGCCCCACCCCCAGGTGTGCTGAGCTGGCCACCAAATCCTGGTGTGGCAGTGCATGTCTATACTCCCAGCTCTGGGGAGGCTGAAAATAGGAGGATCACTATGAGTCCGAGCAGTGCAGTGAGAACCTGCAATAAATACATAAAATTTTCAAAGAAAAGAAAAGAAATCAACCAATAGCAAATGTTGACAGGACGGTGGGGAAAGAGAAACACTTCTCTACTGTTGTTGGAAGTATAAACTGGTACAACCACTGTGGAAACTGATATGGAGATTCTTTACAAAACTAGAGGTTGTATTTGACTTAGGTATTACCTTTCTTGACATTTCCCCCAAAGAATTAAAGGCATCATACCACAGTGATATATAGGTACTCATGTTTTTATTTTTATTTTTGTTTTTAATGTATTTGCTGCAGGGTCTCACTGTGCAGCTCAGACTTGTAGCAAGCCTCCTGTTTTCAGCTTACCCAGTGCTAGGAGTACAGGTGTGTGCCACCACACCCATTCTCAGTGGCCAGCTCAGTGAGCCCAGGGGTGGGGCTTTGGGACACTTGGTGCTGGGGATTTAACTCTGGTCCCTGCATTTGCCTAAGCAGACACTTAGTTTGCTAAGTTATCCCACTGGCCCTTGCACGCATATTTTTAGTGGCACACTTTGTAACAGCTAAATCTTGGAAACAGCTCAAATATTCATCAACCAATGAATAAAGTTGTAACTTTAAAAAATAAATGAAATACTACTCTGCCATTATGAAGGATAAGCCTGAAACACTTCTAGTTAAATGGAGGCACATTGAGACCATACTCTGAAGTGAAATACAGAACAGATGTTTACATATTGTATTGCTCCTCTACTGTGAGAAAGTGAAAGTATAACAATGGACCAAAATGTACAACAGATTAGGAAATGGTCAAATAAGAAGGGGGATAAGGGAAGGGGGAAAGAAGGAAAGGGGAAGAAGAAGAAAAAAGAACAGAAGGAGCCGGGCATGGTGGCACACTCCTGTAATCCCAGCACTTGGGAGGCTGAGGCAGGAGGATTGGTGCGAATTCGAGACCAGCCTGGGCTACAAAAGTGAGCTCAAGGTCAGCCTCAACTGCACAGCGAGACCCTGTCTCAAAAAGACAAAAAAAAAAAAAAAAGAAAAAGAAAAAGAACAGAAGGAACAATGAAAAGAAAGCTTCTGTAAATAAACACGGAAGGAGAGGATGGAGCGGGGAGAGGAATGGGGAAAAAAAAGAAGCAGGAAGATATATCACATATAAGCCAAATTTCCTGTGAGAAATGCCATCTATTTATCTATCTATCTATCTATCTATCTATCTATCTATCTATCTATTTATCTTAAATGTATCCCTCCCCAAAAAATCAACAAAAAAGAATCCTTATGTTCCATACACACAACAAAAAGTATACCAGAGAGGCACTATTACAAAAATACCAGCTTGCAAGATTAATAAGAAATATTTAGCTCTCCTTCTCAACGATGTTTATCTTGGCATTCATTGTTGCTTCCCTAGTGGCTTTAGCACTGTCGAATGATTCTGTTATGTGCCTCCTGCAGCAGAATGTAGATTCTTGCTCTGCCGCAGGATATAAACTGTGTCCAAGTGAGGACTCCCTTAGTCCAAAAGACTGCTGAGTGGTTTAATTGAATCCATTTATTAGCCTCGCTCATGAGCACATGTTCCTAAGACTATGCACAAGAATATTAGTGCATAGCCAGGGTTAGAACATTCAAGGTTTTGTTATTAAGAGAAAGTTAACTGCTTTAAAAACTGGTTGGTCAAATTCTTTTATTTATTTACTTATTTTTTTTTTTAGACTTCTGTCCATAAATATTTGGTTAGAGTTACAGAAGGGCTGATAGCATGAGTCCATTCAAACTGGTTTTACTGATCAAATTTTCAGCGGAAACTGGTAAGAAGTCTGCCCTGTGAGGAGTAGCACACGAACCTCTGTTCTCACATGTATTTGGAAGGATGGCAAATGACCATCTTTGTGGGATGGTTCTTCAGTTATCAGAAGCTGTCAGACCTGGTCATTTCTATTTTAGTTCTCTCTCATATCTCATTCCCTTTTCCGCATTGCTCCTGTGAACACCTTGCCCAGGCTTTCATGATTCACCCACCAGTTTGTGTAACAGCCCAGCGGGTCCCTCTGCCTTGGGTCTCTCCACTTCGCTTCAACTGCCTTAAAGGAATGTTTTATAGACCACAGTCCCCCTTTGGTCATCTCCTTGCTCAAAAATTGAAATGCTCTGCTATTGCTTAGTGAATTGAGTAGTATTTTTATTTGGAATAAAAATTATTTATTAGCATAATTAAGACTGTGTGCCTTGATTAAAAGTGACATTAAAAGGATACGCTACATTTATTCTAGGAAATGTAAAATAAAAATATTAAAGAACTGCAAAATCAAGATCTTAGTTCAAACTCAGGTCGTTCGGACTTATAGGACTTGAGTACCCTTTTAAAAACAAAAGAATAGAAAGAACATAAGTAAAAAATTGGACACAGCAATTCTCCCATTACCATAGGGGAGATGTGTGAGACTTACAGTTGATGCTTGACTGTGTTGTGTCTTTTACTTGTGAATCGTGCAGCGCTGTTATATCCTGTCGTATCCAGCAGAGTTCATATGTCCTTCCATGCTGTATGGCCTGGGCCTCCCTTGAATTACTACTCCTTGCTTTGGCACTATTGTTATTGTTGTTGTTATTATTATTATTATTCAGTAGTGGGAATCGAACTCAGGACTTTGCACTTACCAGGCAGACGCTATGCCACTGAGCTATATCGCCAGCCCTGGGGCCATTATTAACACTGTGCTCAGTAGGTCTGATAAGGACTAAATGATGAACAGATAGGTAAGGTATACGTCTCAAATGCATGGACAGAGGGATGACCCATACCCAGATGGGTTGGAGGAAGGTAGCAAGACAGTTCAACATATTCTTCAGAATGGTACTCAATTTGAAATTTATGGATTACCTATTTCTGGAATTTTCCAAAATTATTTCCATAATTTTCCATTTCAAATCAGAATTGATGGAGTGGGTGCTTGAACTCATAGGTAACTGAAAACGTGGAAAGACAACCCCTGGCAAGAAGAGGCTATGATTTCGGCCTGGTGGAGGTCAGTACTGGGGAAAGGCCTCCACATTTAGCCCATTTCCTGTCTGTGCCAAGAATACTCACTCACTGGATTACAGTGGATTATAGCCCTAACCTTACTCTCAGAGTTTGCCGTGAAATAGCTCTCCTTTTAAAAAATTGCCTTTGTATTGCTTTAGTATTTCAGTAGACTTTGGAAACCAAAGACTTTAATCTACTTTACACCATTCCATTTTTTACCTGCGGGTTGTCCATTTACAGAATACAGTAATGTTCAGTTGACTTGTGTTGTTCCATGGCCTAATAATTAGGTTTGCATTTGCCTTTAATTTTCATATTTAGATCAAAGCAATATGAACTGAAACAGAGAAGAGCTTGTGATGAAAACACTGATCCCTTTATGTGAATGAGTAGTTGAAAGACAACACTATGCATTACAACAAACACTGTGAAAGTCCTGTAATTTTGTTAAGTGAAATTCTGCATTACTTATAATTTTTCTGTTTTAATATATTTTGTGCTGTCTTTAACAAAAAAAAAAGAAAAAAAAATTCCATTCCCTGTCCCCTTTCCTTCACATCTTTAGTTCTATCCCCAGAAATAAGATACTTTGGCTTTGTTTCTTCTCCATATTTTCCTTAAAGGGTATATATTTATATGCATATATAGTTATAGAAATATAAATATTTATTTAAATATTTTAATATTTATTGGTTTCTGCATTGATGGATAAAGATGAAGCATATTTTATGCTATACTCTCCCAGTGTTTGATACTGTTTCTTATTGATTTTAATTCTAGTCTTTAGTCACTTAGACTGGTCACTAAAGTGAGTTTTGGTCTGTGTAATTTATATAAGCCACCAGAATCTACTTCTACTGTCACTCATGGAGGAGCAGTTCTATCCTGCCGGTTTGTTTGCTATTCTCTTTGCACACAAAGTTCATGGTAGGCTCTACACTCACTGGCTCTGCCCTCCTTTGCATATTAAAGTCCTGTTCATCCTTCAAGGCCCAGCTCTATGCTTACCTTACCCACAAATCCCAGCTGCTCCAGTATACCTCGGTATCTCTCCTTCAATGCGTCTCACTTGACTTCTGCAACACACAATTTAGCACTAATTATAAAGCCTCCTGTCCGTTTTTGAGCCCCCTCCCTCCTTCCCTGTGCCTGGAGCCAATCACTGTATCTCTTGCAAGGTTAGCTCTCAACAGATTTTTATTAAACTGAATCATTTAGTTCTCTAATTATTTCAGATTTGAGCATTTTTCCCATTTCACTAGATTGTGAACTTCATCTGCTTTGGTACTTCCCCATAATGTAAAACAGAGTAGGCATTCAATGATGAATAATTACTGAGTAGTCCTGATATTTTCCTTCATTAATTTTCCTACATTAACTTGTAACATTTCTCCTGCATGGACACAAACAGAAGAGGGCAGGTATAATGGGTCATACAAAATATATGTATTTTCCTTGCCTTTTCTTTTTAAACAAATTTTCAATCTTTTATTTATTTGTTTGGTACAGTGTCTTGCTACACAGCTTGGACTCAGTGATCCTCCTGTCTCAGCCTCCCCAGCACTGGGATTACAGGCGTGTGCCACTGTGCCCAGTTTCGGGAGTCAGCACACAACTTCTTCACTTTGTTTTTTCCCTGAGCCTCCAAGGACATTTTGAGTAAGACATAATTAAGTGTCCTTAAGGGGAGTTTTTGTATACCAAAAAAGGTTATGCAAAGATTTTTAAAAAATTAGTAGCCAATTAATCTTATAAAATAGTGTAGCTCTTTTTAAAGCTTTTGAGTTTGTATTTGACTCTTTAAACATCTGACATACTTTAATAATTATTTTTAAGAGAATGTTGACTACTCCTTAGCCCACTTCACAAACTTGACTAGATAGCATGGGACGTTTTAAGTCTTTTTATGATTTAAATATGCTTGATTTTCCACTTAAGGATTATAATTCTTTTAGCCAACAAAGCTTTCTAAATACTCAAATGACAGTTATAAGTCCAACAAATCAAATTCATAGGCATGAGAGCACTGAAGTCTAATTTTTTCAATGTTCTGTATTAAAAATCACAACCCTAAATCAATAACTCAATCATACATTTTAAATTTGAAGTACAAGCCTGAGCTGTCACACAAAAGATCAAATTCTCCTATGAAAACTTAAAATTCCCAAAATACACATATCCCTTAATGCAGTCACAAATATTATGTTTCATTTTATTAAGCATTTAAGAACTTATATTCAGAAATTTCTAGGAATTAAGCTACGCTTACCTACTATGAGGAGAAGTCGGTAACTATGGTCAATTTTGGTGTAGCCTTCGTGTCAGTTAGATCAAGGTGCTATAACAAGTTACCACAGACCAGGGGTATAAACAAAAGAAATTTATTTCTTATTGTATGGGCTAGAACTTTGAGATCAGGATGCCAGAAAGGGCAAAGGCCCTTTTCCTGGTTGGCAGATAGGAGGTTTTTCATTGGCTCCTCTCTTGTTTTGTAGGAGATAATTTCTCTTGTGTCTCTTCTTATAAAGGCACAAATGCCATTATTGAGGGCCCCATCCACATGATTTAGTTGCTTCCCAAAGTCTTTACTTCTGACATGCCAGTACACTGGAGATTAATCTTCAACATATGATTTTGGAAAAGACAAGCTACCTTTCCTTTGATTTTGGGAGTGGGCTTCTCAGTATGTTGATGGTGTCTAATCCCTGGAGATGTGAATTCGGGCAAGAGTAAATCCTCATCTTGGATTACAGTGGTTTGGCAGAATCTCTTCATAACTTCTTGGTAAATGGCTTTCATTTGGAGCACTCCAAGATCTACCAGACTCAACTAAAATTTTTCCTAAATCATTTTTTTCTTTCTAGCTAATCTTTTAAAAAACATCCTCCTCCTCCTTCTCATCCTCCTCTTCCTCTTCCTCATCATTATTATTTAGATAGAGTTTCACTGTCTACTTCAGGCTGCCTTTGAACTCACTATGTTGCCCGGGCTGGCCTTAAACTGGAGGCCATCCTCCTGCATCAGCCTCTAGAGTGCTGGGATTACAGTTGTGCATCACCATGCCCGGCTTCTAGCTAGTCTTCAGACATATAATCTACAATACTGAGTTGTAACAAGCTAACGCAAAGGTCTGGGTAGCAGTTATGTTGATTGGAGTTTTCATTAGTTTGACTCTTCAATATGTATATGTTATACAATATTATACATAATGAAGAGTCAAATTAAGTGTGTGTTTGGGTTTAACAACTTTTGAACTAAAAAGAACTATGCATTCAAATTAGGCATGATGGCACATGCCAGTAACCTCAGCACACAGGGAACTGAGTCAGGAAGATCATATGTTCAAGACCAGTCTGAGTGCTGTAGTATGTGTTAAGCCAGCCTGGACTACATAGTGAGACTCTGTCTTGGAAACAAATGAAAAGCAAAAGCAAACCAAAACCAAAACAACAAAACAAAAACCCCACATGTGCTTCTGATACATTTTGTACCCACAAAAGTCTTAGTGTTTTCACTTGAGAATACCATCCAGTTGAGTTAAGAGCAAGTCATTTGGCTCTAACACATTTTGTGGTCACAGTGTCTGAACACAGTTCATTCATTACCAGATGCAAGTTGGCACAGGTTTATAACATCAAGTGTACATGTGGCACTGTGTCCAAACCAGTGACTGTTACCCCATCTGATTCTTCCATGCTGCAGGAGGGAAGAGAGAGCTCACCGTGGAGCAGAAAGTTGCCCTATCTAAGTCTTCTGAAACTATCAAAAATTTATAAAGGGATGCAGCTGTGCTGACTTTGTTCTTACAGTTGCCATTTGACATGGAGCTGGATTTCAATGAACTGCGAAATTCATTAAGACCGTAAAAGAAGCTGACTCATTTATGAAAGAACTGAGGTGGTTTTATAAACAGGAAGAAAACAACTACGACCATATAGTAAAAGCTCCAGATCTGTGTTACCATAGGCTCAAAGGCCTTTAATGGTCCCCTCAATGTAATGACTACAATGTGTGAATTATAGGTGAAAGAAAGCTTTTCTTCAGTCTTTCCTTGATACTTACTGATGGCATAGGTGACTATAACTTAGGCTGATGGCACCAATAAAGATAAGCAGGAAGGCAGGAAGTGCTGTTCTTGCTGACAATCACTGAAATAGCAAGTTTTGAGGCTGGTGTTTTCTCCCTAGATTCTCTTAAATGCCACCGCAAGTAGTGCTGTGACAGGGAGCTAAACGGGCTGTGGTGATCATCTCCAGCACAGCAGGTGGCTTTCTCATCCTTACTGTATTTCCTGCTGCGTAGTAATGGGAGAAAACAATTGAACAACAAGATGCACACAGAAAAATACAGTCTTTCTTACCTATGGGAGAAGAAGTACATTTATTTTGTGGACTGCTACGGGAAGAGGAATCGGAGGAGCTGTATCATTTTATATTCATAGGGCAAGCAGATTCAAAGGCAATATTTTTTATCATTCAGCTGCTAAATGATGAAGTCTATAAGATGTTAATTAGAAAGACGAGATTGTAGCCATACAGTTAGGCCAGAGAAGGTTGTGGAAGGATTGAATGAAAAGAGGGGCTACTTGAAGAGTACAGAGAACTGTTGAGTGACAAGAGAATATAATTTTGAAAAGATGCATTAGTCTTTTAAAGTTCAGGGGATTTTAAAGACCTGGACTATAAATCATATTAAAGATAAAGTCATCAGGTATTTTTCTGAGCACCAGTTTGATGCAGGGCGCGGGTGCATTCCATGTTTTCTTATTCTGTTCAATGCTCAGGGTTGTCCTTCTTGTGGATGTGTGGAACTGAGAAAAGAATTGTGAGGCTCTCTCTCTCCATACAATATTTGGACATTTTTTTTTTTTTTTTTTTTTTTTTTTTACAATGGGACACAGGTTGCCAAAGACCGAGCCATCCTTGAAAAACAATACATTTGTGGACTCTGCTCCATTACTATTTTTATGCTTTTGAACGACAACTAAGTACTATGCCCAGCTAGAACACTCCCTATAGCTCTTCACAATGTGGCAATTATGGAAATGGCTTCTTTCCCATTACACAGCGACAAAGCAGTGAGCTCATGACACAGGCAGCAAGAGAAACAGTATCTAATTTGTTCTGAAGGGGTGCTGTGGGAATAAATATATTCTCCTTTCCCTTCAGGTCCAAAATACACGGGCCCAACCAAGAAACGTGTGAGTGATGTGAAGTGGCACACCGGACAAGCCCACGTTTCACTGCCTAATTAAATCATCTTAATCTAATGAACATAAGCAACAAGATCAATCGCCGTAGCAGTGGGTCAGGGATGCTGCCAGCTGCAGTACTGCCCTGCCCCTGCATGCAGAGCCCGTCTTCTGATTGTCGAGCAACGCCCTGTTTGCACTTTAGCCCCAGATGAGTAGGCCTAAGAAGGCGGCTTTGTCTGGCACCGTCTCAAAAGCGGTGGACCTCCTACACACCTTGACCTTTTGCCTGGTGAAGGCTGAGTTTCAAGAACGTTGGGCAATGTAGCTCAGGCCCAGCGTGTTCCCCATGCGTGTGGGTGGTGGGGTTTCCCCTGTTGACCTAGCGTTTGTTTTGTAATAGATTTTTTTTTTAAAGGTGAATCCCAAGGTCATTGATATTAGGAGTGGTGGACAGAGAAGTTCACAGTATTATTCTGTATAGCTTTGATATAAGATCGGAGTTGTCTTTTTCTCTCAAGAACGGAAGGACAATTTTGGAAACATTTTGAGGAGTAACTTTCATTCTTTACAAATTTGAGTTTTCTCTTTCAAACTACCTTCATTAATAGGAGGATCACTATGAATCTGAGCTGTGTAGTGAAACCCTGTACCAAATACAGTAAAAAAAAAAAAAAAAAAAAAAAAAAAAAAAAAAAAAAAAAAAAAAAAGAGCACATATTACCTTCATTGATTCTTGCCCCAGCTATAGGGGGGAAAAAAAAAAAAAAACAAGTAAAGCAAATTGGCAACAAGGACAGGGTAGTGCATTTTACAATGGAAAAAGGTATAATTTTGGAATTATTCTGACATATATTGACTGCCAACTGGATTCTGCTGTTCTCTGGTTATATGACCATGTGTAAATTCAGTCGCTTTATCTCTAAAGAGGGAGAAAGAATGTAAGAAGTGTGACTGGGAATACAGTGACTGTTAAAATTTTATTTTACCATTTTTAACCAAGGTTATATGCTTATGTTTAGTAATCTAAACAACTAATTTGAAGATAATGATATATTGTATAATATTTAGCCACGATTGAATTCCCATCATTTTGTTTAGTAAAATTCTGTATTGTTTACAATTGTTTAAAAATTCTGATTTTTTAAACTATTTTTTTATTATTTAAAAAATAATTTACTTATTTGGCACAGGGTCTTGCTGTATAGTTCAGGCTCGTAGTGATCCTCCTGTCTCAGCCTACCCAGTGCTGGGATTACAGGAGTGCACCACCATGCCTGAGTCCTTGAGCTTGCCAAGCAGGCACTTAGGATGCCAAGCTATCTTTCTAGTTCCTATTTTTTATTCTCTTTAAAATTAAAAAAAAATTCTGAAAGATTAATGCAAAAAAATTGTTTTACCAATAAAGACAACATTATTGTTAGTCTCCCTCACAGAAGTCCTCTTTAGTTCACACACACACACACAGGTCCCATCATTCTTTTTACTTCCGGCAGCAGGTCTGGAGGTCCTCCTTCATTAGTGTCTTTAGTTGCACTGTCATGGCTGCCTTGATGTGCTGAAGCATTTAAACTCTTTACTCTTCATGGTCATTTTGACACTGGGGAAGCGCCAGAGGTTCCCAGGTGCCAGATCCAATGAATAAGGTTAAGGAGGATACACAACAATATTTTTATGAGCCTAGGTTTTTGTTGGATGATATTCAGCAGTCGGATCCACATCTCATAAAGATTCATGAAAGAGAACTTTTGGAGCTGCTTCAGAAAGAGGGAAAAATGATGGGATAAATATGTTGAAGTGAGAAGAAGGATTTTAAGGCGGATTGATAATAATACATCTTCTACTGTAGCTTTTTTTTTACTTAAATCAATGGTTCTCAAACTTTGTAATGCCGTGACTCTGCAATACAGTTCCTCATGTTGCGGCAACCCCAAACCAAAAGATAATTTTCATGGCTACTTCAAAACTGTAATTCCAAATAAATAACATTTTCCAATGACTTTAGGCGACCCCCGTGTTTTGGTCACTTGACTCCTGCTGGGGTCACAACCCACAAGTTGAGAACCACTGAATGCTTGTCATACTTTAAAATCAGCCCTCAGAAATTCAGTGAGACAACTTAGGAAGGTCAGACAGAGCTGGTCACAGAGGAGACCAGTTTCCATGGCTGAGAGGTGTGTAATCTCTTTGTGGAAGGATGTGCCTCACTTTCTAGATGCCTCTGTGGCAGGGGATTCCCATCTTGCCACTTAGGTAGGAAAGTCCCTCCCTACTCTGTGAGTTACAGAATGTGCAAAGATTTCTCTGTGGGTTACAGGGTGTGGGAGTCTTTTGGGGCCTGTTAATACTAGATGGAGAAGGAGGAAGACAACATGAAGCAAGTCAGTACTGGGCCTTGTGCCACAGAGCTTGTTGGGACAGGAAATGGACTGCTTGCCATCAATTTTATGCCTCTGAGCATCGTGGCACTGGTGTTTCTAGGGCATATTTTATTAGAGTCTGACCTCAACTCCTTCCTGGGCCATTGCCTCTATAAATTCTTTTAAATCAATAATATCAACAGCACATGGCTGCTTGCTCCTGTCCCTCTCCTTTCTTTGTTATGGTGGTACTTAATTTCTTCTTGAAGGAGATGCCAGTAAAGCAGAAGTAACCCCATGTCTAGTTAGAAGAGATGTGAGGAACTGGTTCAGTCTTCACATAAAACACTGACAGTACAGCCTCACCCCAGAGAGCCTGCTACTTAGGATGCAGAAGTATGTGTGTGTGTGTGTGTGTGTGTGTGTGTGTGTGTGTGTGTGTGTTTGGGCAAGGCAAGAATGATGGAGGAGGAGCTCCTGGCCTTCGGGAGGCATGGGGCTTCCAAGAAAGATGCAGAGCTGACAGCTGGACTCAAAGTGTTTGCACTTAGAAGGTTCTATTTACAGGAAGACCGATTTTGAAGCCATTGGCATTTGTGTGGTAATTGAATCCAAGGTTGTTGCCTACTTCTTCTAAGAGATCCTCCAGAGTTGGCTTTCTCCAGGCAGAAAATAGCAGGGATTCTTAACCTTCGCTGCATGTAAGGAAATGTTGGGGTGGTGGCATTTTCCTGACATCCCAGCCCTCTGGGAGGGTGAGGTAGGAGGAGGAACATTTAACCCCAACCCAAAGAACTTAGTGAGCCCATCTCAAAATAAAAATAAAAGAGAGCTGCAGCTCGGTGTAAAGGCCCTAGGTTTAATCCCTACCAGCACAAACACAATAAAACCAACTAAGAAAATCTAACAACTTTGAGGGGAATTTATGCCCAGATCCACAGAATCTGATTTAAAAATTGATGTGGGATAAGATTTGGCTATTGGGATTTTAAAAGCTCCTTAAGTGATTTTATATATATATATATATATATATATATATATATATATATATATATATATATAT
>PVJA010044865.1:0-15926 GCA_004027025.1 Myocastor coypus | reverse complement strand
AAAGCACAAAGTACTACTCAGTTTCCTTATATAAAGTTTCAAATGTTTGTATATCAAAATCACCTTAAAACAAACTGGGAATAGTGGAAGCACTATTACAACCAGTTTATATTATCAATATATAAAAACTTGTGTAAAAGAAAACTGAAAGGTAAACTGATATGAGCAAGACATAATTTAATGATATAAAATTAATTCATGAATAAAACGGAAACACCTATGTAAATGTTACCAATGTTTGCTCTCATTAGTAGCCCAATTAATAGATATTTTAAAAATTAAAAATAAGCCGGGCATGGTGGTGCACGCCTGTAATCTCAGCACTCGGGAGGCTGAGGCAGGAGGATTGGTGCGAGTTCGAGACCAGCCTGGGCTACAAAAGTGAGCTCAAGGCCAGCCTCAACTGCATAGTGAGACCCTGTCTCAAAAAGACAAAAAAAAAAAAATTAAAAATAACATGTTATCCTTTGTCATTAGGAAATAATACATAGTATGATAAAATCTAGAATTAGAAAGGTTCCAGCTTCATATGCATTCTAGAATGCTGAAGGAATAATTTTAAAATATCAAAAGATATTTATATTTATACCTATGTTTATCTACATTTTCCCCAAACTTCTTTAATGAGATAATCTGATATTAATACCTTATTAAGAAGCCAGCTATGTTAACTAATACTCATAACAATATGAGTGTTGTGGTTTGGGGTTTGGGGGAAACAATATAATACAGGATATATCTTATAATATTAGTTTACAAGTAATCATCCAAGAATCGTACACAAGTGCAAGAAATCTATCCACCCATTAAATACTGAAGATTCTAGTTAAGGGCCTGAATCATGATATTCTGCATGAGTCCAAATGAAACCTAGAGGTCATAACAGTGTCTCCCACAAGTCCAACTGGCAGCCTAGAGCCCACAACAAAGCTTCCTGCAGTTCTGCCTCATGGATATGTGATGAAAAGATCCAATAGTCAGTGGTGTAAGCTAGGAAGTCTGTACTAACAGCAGAAGGATCTGTGCCAGCAGGCTGGGAGATCTGAACTGGAGCTAGGAAGCAACACTCACGGTAAGAACCAGAGCTTTCCGAAAAGGACCGTAGCCATCCTGAGCAACAGTGAGGACCCAAGCTCCTCCAGTGATGATCAAATCCAACTTCCCATCAGGAAAGCCAATGTGACAAGCTTCTTTGTGAGGCTGAGCAGTGCACCATCTGCTCCAGAGCCAGAAAGCAATGCTCAAGATGAGAACCAAAGCTTCTCCAAAGTTCATCAGAAGAGCCACACTGACAAGCTCCTGCAGAAGAACAGCCCAAGAGAGCTAGTAGCTTCCACCAGCTCCCAGGGGCTTCGCCAACCAGCTTCCCTAACAGCATTTTGACAGCTTCTATTGTGCCTCTACCTTGCGGGCAGCAACCCTCAGGTGGGCCTCCTGCACCCAGCAGCATTCTAACTCAATTCAGCTGGTTGTAACAAGTTGGCCACCAGTTAGAAATCCACAGTGATTGTAATTTTAATTTTCCTCATCATGTTAGAAAAGGACACATTTAGAAGGCTTCCAGCTTATACCAAAGTATCAAATTGAAGCTGAGATTTAATATGTCCTACACGTTAGAATTGATGGGCTACTCTCCCAGGCAATAATCAGAATCCTCAGAACTTGTTCCCCATCTCTGAAATTACAAACCTGTCAGTAATTTCCATCACCTCATCATGAGGTTTAGTTAGGTTATTGTTCAGAACCTGACAATCCCAAATAAAGAAAGAACAATGAGAGATGACAAAAGACTGTTTTCAAGGGAAGCACCTGCAGCAGAAATGCGATCCTGTTTCTACAAAATCTTTGGAATTAAACCAAGCATAGTGCTGCATATTGTAAATAAAAGAATGCCTTAGTTCTTTCAGCAATGAGAATCAAATGAATCATTGTGTAGAAAAAAGGCTTCAGTAGCTGGGCATGGCAAAATAGTTTGGTGACCTAAGAGGGGAAGTGCGATAAATAATGAAACATTAGAAAAAATGCATATTTGCCCAGGATTCTTCAAGAAGAGATTAGACTTCTTGTGGTGGGAACTATTTATTCACATATACATTAAAAACAAAGAAATTTTCTGTGGAGCATATCATGGTAGATAATTGATAATATTTTTGCTTATTTATTTATTTATATTCTATTTTATTTTGTTTAGTTTGTTGTTGAGGGAGTCTACTGGAGATTGCATCCTGAGCCTTCACACAGAGCTACATCTTCAGTCCTTTGTTTTGTTTTCCTTTGTCCTTTGAGATAAGATCTCAGTGATACAATAAATGTGATACTTTCCTTTCAAAGTCTCAGAGTATTGTATTACACATATGCACCACCAGAGCTAAATTTGATAAATATATTTTGCATAGTTGAACAACATACCAAACATTTGACCAGTAACTATATGAATTGGTTAGATACATGATAGATCAATAGATAGACACTTGATATACAACTATAGATTTATAAAGATATACTTACTTCAGGAAGCCAAAGAAATTAATTAATATTAATGAATCAAATTTCACCCACGTTTACACAAATATTTCACTTCTTTGAGAGGCTTAGTTAAAACAAAGGATGAAGGTAACCCATTTAGGAACTTTTCTGTCTCTCTAGAGTTATTCCTATTTCCAATTCCTATTGATCATTTTAATTCCTTAATTACGTCCCCTGTCCTTACCCTCCATTATTGCTTGGAGTTAAGTCTTTGAGTTTGAGGAGCTCAAATTTTAAGTATGTGCCATACAGCAAGTTGGGAGTTACATTTTTCCCCTATGTCCTTTTGGGGGTTCCACCAAGACACTTCATTAAAAGCTGTCTGTGGGGAGGAGGGCTCTGGCTAAAACATTTCATTTCTCAGTAGCTGGTCAATTCCAGACCATGTTTACAGAATGCTGCGTGTGATGAGTTACATGTCAAAGCAGCAGGAGACCAGCAGTCAAAGTCTACGTGTCTTTTTTTAAGGAAAAATTCTTATATGTTATATGTGTGTTACTACATTTAGAAATACTCAGGTATTAAGCATACCAGGAAATGTCATGTTTCCTTGATGATAACCTACGAAAGGATAGCAAACTGTCTTTCTGTACTAGGTGGAGATAACTGACTGAAGACTATTGTCTATTAAGATAGGGATTTAAATATGCTTCAAAGATGTGTGCTGTATCTAATATAACTTCAGTTATTTCTATACCCTCAAGTAAGTGGTTGGTTTACAAGCAAACAAAAAAAGCATTAAAAGAGAGTAAGAGAAAAGGACAAATACCATAAGATTAACCAGCTACAATTTTGCATATGCTTACATTTCTAAATTTCTGTAAAAAAAAAAAAAAAAGTGGAACTGACTTTATCACATTCTATAGGGATTTATGACTGATGGAAATTCTGATTCCAAGTTAAGTCTAAGATGTTTGATATTCAGCAAGATAGTGATTTTAAGGTCAAGTACCTACGTTATAGAGTAATAATATCACTACCATTCTCTTCGGGAGGGTTAAGAATGTAAATTTACAAACCAAAAATTAGAGAAAAAGAAGGGTTATAAGGATAGACAATATTTTGGCCCTAGCCTTTCGAGGCCAGTGAAGATTGAGCACATAAGAGAACCTGTGCTATAACATCCTATAACTCAGTGGTGTCCCAAATTCTCTGTTCAAGGAGAGTATGGTACCAGAGAGGAAAGGGATCGATGTTGTATAGTGTGCCTAAGGAGAATCACCTAGAGAGAAAACATTCTCTCGGGCTTTCACAGAGAGCAAACTGTTCAAGTAATGGCAGGACTCATCCACACAGCTGACAGTGACAACAGTTCTACAAAGCACTGTATATGATTGCAAGGTAAATTCTGAGGGGATTTGACTGACCTTGGGAGATACAAATGTTCCATGTTTTGTTATACAGGTCTTGCTTTAACTTGCCCTTACCCAGAAGAAAATTTAACCATGAGGCAAAAAACATAAATCTAGAATAGTATGCTGAACTGTAAAAGGCTTAAATCAACAACTTCTAAAATTACCATTTCTGCCAATATCCCCACTGTGATTATGGAATATTGGACCATGTGTACAACTACTTTCTCTTAGCTCAATGAGAAATTTTTGTACCAATAATGATTAGAAAAATTATCATGCCTATATCCACTGCTGTCATGAACTGCTATGCATTGTACTGATTATTGGTAATATACTGCTAATGTGTTTAGAAACCATTGCATTGTTATTTCTTATTAAAATTAATAAAAACCAAGATAGTATGATTCTCATGCTGAAATACTCTGTATGGCTCTTGATCTCCAGTTTTCTCTGTAAAACTTTATAATTTTTGTCTGTTAACAATCTGTAGCTATTAAACTTTAAAAAAACTATAATTGGTAAAAACTAACAGATATTTGTCTAATATACATTTCAAGATTCTTGATGTCCAGATGAAATTGCATTTAACTGACCTCTTCTGGATTTCCAACAACTGAGTTTTATTCTTTATTTTATTTTGTTTTATTTTATTTTATATTTTAGTATAGTGTTACAGGATCTACAAGATCTCACTATGTAGAATGGACTTGTAGTGATCTGCCTGTATTCAACCTCCCAAGAGCTGGGAATACAGGCATGTGCCACCACACCCAGTCTCAATCATTGCCTCAATGTGCTCCAGGGGTGGGGCCAGCACCATACACTGAGTATTGAACTGAACACTAGTTCCTGTGTCTGTATAAGCAGGTGCTTTTATCTGCTACAACTGAGGTTTAGAGACTAGAATTTGAAAGGTAACTGAACTAAGATAACAGCCAATATTTGGGCCAGGATTCCAAGGTCAGTGAGGACCCAAGTCATGAAGGAGCCTTTTCTACAGGGTTCTACAACTTTAGTGAGTCTCTCAACCTCCTGAAAAAGGAAATTTCTAGAGTCCAGAGGTAAAAATCAATGACTGTATAATGTGTTCCCAAAAACATTGTAGCCATAGAGAAAAAAGTCTAACATGCTTTCATGGAAATCAACGTGGCCAAACAAGACCGTGCACCAACCTGGCATCTGACACTGACAGAAAAGTTAAAGGTTCTATAATGATTTCAAAAAATAATATCTAAAGAGATTTAACTGACCTTGATAGGCAAATGAAGGTTAATTTCAATTAAAGCAATTTTCCTATTAATTTTGTCTTAAGTACTTAGCAAATTGTGTAACCCAAAATTTATAGAAACAATACCATAGCAATAAAAAACTAGAGATATGAAGAGATTCTAATCACTGAGCCTTTCTGTCAATTTCCAGCTACCCTAGTCACTGGCAACTGTTATGGAGCAGTGAAGTTAAAAAGCTACACTAGGGGCTGGGGAGATACCTCCGAGGCACAAGTGCCTGCTGGGCAAGTGCAAGGTCGTGAGTTCGAACCCTGGTCCCACAAAAAAAAAAAGCTACATTAAAAGTTTATACAGTTCAAGAAGAGTCTTTAAACTCCTTATCTAGCACTGTTCTTCAAATCCAACAAGCTCTCCATCTTCTTAGAACTAAAACTAGATGAACTTATGAGAAAAAATACTTTCAGATAACTTCCATCAGTAGAGGAGCCTAAGACCAAGTGCTTAAGAACAAGTTAATATGAAATTTGAACCTTGAGTTACCTACCAAGGTCAGTTAAATCTCTTTAGGCATTACTTTTGAAACCATTAGAGAACACCTCTTGGATCTTCTGTCAATATCAGCTGCCAGGTTGGCAGCGGGCCGTGTTTGGCCATGTTGATATCTGTGAAAGCATGTTAGATATTTTTCTCTTTGGCTACCATCTTTTCTGGGATGCAAACTGGTTACAATGACCTGTAGTGCACCCATCCCTGAATAGTTTGCTCTATAAAACTTTCTCAAACAAGTAGGTTTGTTGGAAACTCTTCCAATCACCTTCCGTCTCTCAAGACCTATGCATATTCTCCATTCCTATGCTCTATTCCAATTTTCCAAGAAAGTTTCCTACTCTTAAAAAAACGCAAAGGATTAAATTTATGTCTGTGCAAGTAAGCCTATGAAATTCAGCTGAGCATATTAAATTCAGCCTCAGGCAAGAAAGGAAATATTTGGATCATGACTTCCGTCATGATTTGTGCCATGGCCTTATTTGTCTCTGTCTCAGATCAGGGATTTGCATCCTCTTGCTTGGTTCCTCAAGCAGACAAATTCCATCCATCTGAGCAATATTTAGAAGTAGATCCGAGGAGCTGTTGCTCTTTACTTCAAAAATGACACTTTAAAAAGAAACTGTGCTTTGAAAACATAATAAATCTAGATTTTTGAGTCATCAAGTTAGCGCATTCAAAAAATTGAGTAGATCCAATCAATTATGTCACTTAGACTGACAAAAATTGCAGAATCAACTGATTCTTTGGTTCATATATTAATAACATCAAAATGAACTGTCATTTCTTGTTTATGACTTTTCCACTGACAAGCCACTTAATTGTTATGTATTACAACTGAAAAATGTGTCACTTTATGAAAAGAGTATTTTTTTAAACTGAAACAATACCCATAGTAAGTATAAAATTGGACTGAGCAATTCTGGAAAATCTGACATTCTTGTATAAGTAAATTTTTAATTTCTTGTTTTTATCCATTTATTCTCTGTATACATTTCTTTTCAATGTTGACAATGAAGACACCTTTATAGGGCTGGGGACATAATTCTGTGGCACAGTGCCTATCTGGAAAGTACAAAGTTCTGAGTTTGAGTCCCAGGACCGAAAGAAAAAAAAAAAAATAGCTCTTAATTTCTTTAAAATTTACTAATAAAAAAGCAAATAAATATTATAAGTGCATATATTTTGGCAACTGGGGTTTCAATATTAAGATATGTTTAAATAACAGATATTAATTTTAAGTACTTTTGTTAGTTCTATCATGTCTATAATATACCAATATCTGCATAACGGACATAATTGTCACCTAAAGCATAGTTAAATTTTTGTGTTCAGAATATTTAAACTCCTCTGAGATTTTAATATAAAGACATACTAACTTTTAATAATATTTTTAAATTAAGAGTCAAAGACTAGAATATTTTCCTAGTATGTATGAAAGTTTGAGTTGAATCTTTAGTGCAAAATTAGTTATACAGGTGTGTCAGATTTCTCTAGAATTGTTTGGTCCAATTGTACAACTACTTTGGTTGTAGGTTCAATTAAAAAATATTATCTTCATAATTATATATATATATATATATATACATATATATATATATAATTTGTTCTGAGAAGCAATAGTTAATTCACCAAAACAATGTTAAATATTCATTCATTTATACTTCTCAACTGAAATGAAGATAATCTGCTCAAAATGGCCAATAAGCATGTTTGTTCCATACCTGTTCAGTCAGGATAGGGATTAATGTTTCCCCTTTGATACCAAAATTCCCTTACATACGTGAGGGCCCCAGGTCAGACTGAGGTCACAAAAAAGCTAGACAAGGTTATGCACAAACTCATTTTGTTGTGCACGAAAGGCCCATCTTCCAATCTGGATTGTATCAATAATAAAGCAAATACCCATTAGTCTTTGTTTTGTCAATTGGTTTCAAACTTGGATCAAAAGTTTGGCTATGATTATTGACAGCTTATATTTAGTGACAGCTTATGATTTCAGTGGTGTTGATGCACTAATTATTGACCATTTCCTCTTCAACTGACATAATTGATATCCCAAATGTGTAGGGCTATCTCTCTATAACTTTATAACAACAATAAAGATTTACCAGTTAGATTTCACACAATATCTATACTGTTTGAGAGTGTCACTTTACCACTTCTGGAATGCAGAGAGATGCACTTGGTTGTATACAATAGTTTACTGAGCTTTTTGTGTCTCATTTTCTACTGACTACTTTGATCAAAGTAACTTTTTAATTCCTACCATATAATGCAATATTTTAACTTTTTGCAAAGTTTTCCAACGCTAAGACAATGAGGCTTAGCTTTGTGTGTGTGTGTGTGTGTGTGTGTGTGTGTATGTGTGTATATATATATGCATATATATAATGTGTATATAATATATATGTGTATATATATATATATATATATATTATTAACATTTTTGACTTTTTGAATAGGATCACTTACATCTGCTGAAATGCCCACATTTAGTTCACCACTTATCTTCTCTTGCAGTACAGCACCATCACCTGATTTTGTCCATGATGCACATATAAAGGTAAAGTAGGTAAAGTATATACTCAACACCAGTTTTTCTGGGTGACCCTCTATATGAGGCATTTACTCCAAAGATGTTGAGCACAGGAAAATATAAAGCATTTTGTAATAGCTGACATAAGTTTTTCTTCTATAGTGATTGTTTTGCTATTTAGAGCACAGGCTAGGATAATCATTTTCCTTTGTCATTCTGCTACACTTTGCCACTTTTTATTTGAAGTTAAAACCAAATCTTTCATGAATATGAAATTCAACTTAAAAGACTCTGCCTATTGTAATCTTTCATCTTCTTTTGCTGACAAAAACAGAAAAGAGAAGCAATTTATATCTAAAAGAAATATTCATTTCCACTGACAAATAAATCATACTAGTTGGGTAAAAATAGAGAAAAAAGTTAAAATCAGATGCTTAGGCTTAAAAAATTAACAGTAACATTTTAATGTATTAAGTACACAGCAAATAGTCACAGGTTTCTGATAAAATGTCCTCTTTAAAAATTGTTCATTTTGCAAAACAAAATAGCACAATTAATAAGCCATATTTGTTAAAATAAGTGAGTAATATACCTTATATTAACTGAAATAGATAGCTCATAACTCTGCCACAAAATAGAAAGATAAATATGCACAGACAGATTAGAGATGTATCATGTCATTCTCTACATAAAAATTATATATTACAATTTTAGTTTAGTTTAACAGAAATCAAACTATACTCACTTAAAAAACTGAGGGACATGATGGCCTAAATGTCTCTGATGTCATGATGTTTCCTCAAATTTTAAGAGAAGATGTTTTTCAAAACATAAGTTGGGAAGTCATTATTTTCTGTGGCAGTATGTTATATCACATGTAGAAAGTGAATCGTTTCCCTGAAGAACTTCTCTGGTTTTTATCTAATGTATCTCTCCTTTCCTAAGATTTCCGCTGCCTGTCCAATATGCCAACTTGATTGTTTTAAGGTATGTACTTGCAGTTCGTCTTCCTTCACTACATTATAGAACTCCAAAGAGAAAAACTCATTTCACCGCAGTATATATTAATTGATGGGCACAATTAAAGAAGAGTAATCGTCGTTGCCATATTTCCTTCCACCTCCACTTCTCTCTTATTATCATTCCATAATTACTATTTTTACATATCAAGATGCCATAAAATATTTTGTTCTATAAGCTGTATTTTTTTATATTTAGTGTTAATATCATGTGAATTAATTTAGTGGTCATCATCATTTCTCCTTCCCATAGTTTTTCACTATGATTCAACACTGAATTCACAGCCTTTGCACACTAGAAAGATTTTCCAAGGAGGATGAATAAATGTTTCTCTTCCCACTGTCTTCATATTTGATTGTCAAATCTGCGAGTTATATTGTTATGGAGTCATATTAACATTTTATGCAGTGTAAAATGAAACAATTAGCATTGTTTCCCTCACTTCTGACATTTAAGTAGTACTAGATAAGCCTGAGACAGGCCAGAACTTTTCACCCTTGAAAATAAGTGCTTTTCTGAATATAGAAGCAATTCTGTTACAATGTCCCAGTCTTTGTTTTGATACTAATCATGCTGAGTTGATTTGGGGGTCGGGGAGAGAATGTCATGCTCTTTCTATCTTCATGTTAATATTCTTCATTTCAAGGAGACTTTTCTTCATGACAACTCTAAACGTACTTATGCTCACCAGTTGATTAGCTTCTCTATTTTAAGAAAACAAATTACAGATACGACGACTGACCTTTGTCTCTCATCATATTACAATTCATTCATTTTTATTACAACCAATTTCATATATGATTTCTCAATTTTTTTAATTTCAGGAGTGATAGTCATTATCATACAAGTAAAATTTATTAAAATATAAAGTTCACCTAGCAAATTACAAATTTTATAAACAGTATTAAAGTAAAAAGTTCAAATGTCTGAAAGAACTATAGGCATATTAAATTTATAACAGGTAGAGAAGAAAGAATTATTGAACTGATATTTAAGCCACGATATAAAATCAGAATTACAGTTGTTCACCAGGTTAGGGGTAGGTTGTGAATCATTCTGATGAGACAGAATATATATGAAAAGCCACTCTGAATGAAAAATGCTTTGCATGTTTGAATAGTTGAACAGTAGTCGATATAGCTGAAATTCAGTGAATGTCAAGAAGCAATTTCAATGACTTTTTAAAGATAAAAGATATTATGTAAGGAATGGTAAGGGGATCTTATTTTAATCTGAATTAGATTCTAATGATCAAGATCCCAGAAATTCAGCACAGTAACAGTACTCTAAAAGCTGCTAGAGAAAAGAAACAGGTCACATTTAAAGGGAAGCCTACCAGAATAATGGTAGATTTCTCTTCACAAACCATCAAGTCAAGAAGAGGACAGAGCAAAGTATTTCAAGTTTTTTCAAGAAAACAATTCCAGCCCAGAATGATATACCCTGAAAAACTCTCTTACTATTTTAATGGAGAAGTGAAATACTTCCATGATAACAAACAACTAAAGAAATTCATGAAGCTAAAGCCATCCTACACAGACTACTAAAAAATATCAAAATGACACCACCTATAAAGGACCCCACCTACAAAGATGATGAGAAAAAGAACCCACCAAATAGAGCAAACAATTAAATACAGGAGATAAATAGGTAACCAAGCAAGCAAATAACACCTCAAACATAAGTCAGTACATCTCAGTTATAGCCATCAATGCAAATGGACTCAATTCTCCAATTAAAAGAAGTGACAAAGTGGATTAGGAAGCAAAAAACAATATGTTATAAACAAGAAACTTAGGGCCCGGCGGGATGGCTCAGTGGTCTAAAGCACCTGCGTGGGGAAGCTTGGGCGGCTGCAGGGACTGCGGTCCGATTCCCGGCATCACATGCTGCGCCAGGCCTGCCTTCGGGGCGGGCTGGGCCCGCCATAAAAATGAGTGAATAAACAAATAAAGGTTCTGAAACAAGAAAAAATAAATAAATAAATAAATAAATTTTTAAAAATAAATAAACAAGAAACTTATATAAATCATAAAGAAATTCTTAAGCTGAAAGTCAGAGGATGGAAAGCAAAGCTGTATGCCCAAGGACGTGAGAAAAAAGCAGGGTAGCAATCCTGTTGACAGAAAGCCTGAAATATAAACAAAGAATGATGGGACAAAATAAAAGAAGGCCACTATATACTGGCTAGGGGAAAAATGCAAGACGAAGAGTTAGTACCCATTAATATGAAGGCACAATATACAGGAGAGTCTAACTTTTTATGGAAACCCTTAATAACATGAAAAAAAATCTAATATCCAATACTACAGTTTTAACAGGAGCCTTTAAAAACTCCTTATCCCCAAAAGATAGGCCAAGCACATAAAAAACTAGCAAAAGAGAGCAAAACTGAATGAAACTTTCCATAAATGGACTTAGTGGACACATACAGTGTTCCACCCAAACAGATCTGAATATGCACTTTTTTTTTTAACTTGGAAAAGTTGTCATCTTTTTTTATTATTTTATTTTTATTTCATTTAATAAGGAATAACAATGTGATAGTTTGAAAACATGTTAGTGGTACCTTTCCAGTATTTGATACAATGCATATTGTTGTCCTCCTAGTAGTTACATAGAGCACAGGTTGTAGACGTGATAATTTTTCTAATTATTATGGCTACAAAAAAATTCTTCTCACTGAACTGAGAGAAAGTAGTTGTACACATAATCTGAAGTTCCAAAATCACAGGTTAATGGCAAAACTGGCAATGATGGAAGCTGTTGATTTAAACCTTTTACAGCTCAGCATACTAGTCTAGCTTTATGTTTTATGACTCATGGTTAAACTTTTCTGCTGGGTGGTTAACAGAAAGTTAAAGCAAGACCTGTATACCAAAACATGGAACTTTTGTATCTCCCAAGGTCAGTCGAATCCTCTCAGGATTTACCTTGAAACCACGTACAGTGTTTTGTGGAACTGTTGTCAGTTTTAGCAGTCTGGATGAGCCACGGCCATTGCTTGGCCAATTTGCTCTCTTCTGAAAGCCCAAGAGAATATTTTCTCTCTACATAACTCTCCTTAGGTACATTGCATATTTTCAATCCCTTTCCTCTGTCGCCCCATAATCTCCTTGAACAGAAAATTTGGGAAACCACTGAGTTAGGGAAACCACTGAGTTATAGGATGTTATAACACAGGTTCTCTTATGTCCTGAATCCTCACTGACCTTGAAGAACTAGGGCCAAAATATGGCCTATCCTTGCAGCCCTTCTTTTTCTCCAATTTTTGCTCTATAAATTTACATTCTTAACTTCCAGAAGAAAAGTTTAATGTTATTATTACTCTATAATTTATGTACTTAAGCTTAACATCACAGTCTTTCTGGGTATCAAACATCTTAGACTTAACTTGGAATTGGTATTATATATCAATCATTAATATTCTAATAAATCTCTATAAAATGTGATAAAAACAGTTACAAATTTTTACACAGGTGTCTTAGTTACTTTTTACTCATTGCTGGAACAAATGCCAGACACTCAAAATGAAGGAAGGAAAAGTTTATTTAGGTCACAGTTACTGGAAGTTTCAGTCCGTATTCGGCTGGCCCAGGGCTGAGTGGAACAGGGCAGAGCACACCCAGTTAATGGTGACGGAACAACAACAAGAAACAATGGAACAACCAACGGAGCCGAGCGCAACAGCTTGAGTCTGTGTCTCTGTCTCTCTTTGTATTCCAGTCAGGCTCTCTGTCTTAGAATATCCGTCCTAGACCACACCTACAGTCCCAGCTGTACTCAGGCTGATAATCTCATCAGTATTAAAGCACATAAATCTCAGGGATCATGAACCAAGTCTCAATCTATAGAAGGCAAGCCCCATGATTGCATGAGACTTTGGGGGGACAACTAGATTTATAACATTCTGCCCCTAGAACCTAAAGTCTCATGCACGTCCCTTTGTGCAAGAGACATTTTAGTCCACCTGGAAGAGTTGCCAAAATCCCAACAGTTTAGCATTGCTGAAAAGTCCAAATCCCAAGTTTCCTCCAAGAACCAAGGCAAACTCTTAACTGTGAGCCCCTACACAACAGAAAAGTTAAACATATCCAATATTCAAAGGCACAAGATAAACATTAGCATTCCAAAAGTTGCAAACAACAGGGGAATACAAAACACTGGGACCAACACATATGCAAAATCCAGCAGGGTAAACACTAAATCCCATAGTTCCAACTGGAGCATCCAAAACAGTCTGTACTGAGTTGTGGACTCCATGAAGCTCAGTCTCTTAAGTCACTCTCCTTGGTGGTAGTTTCCATGGCTTCTCTCTCAGGCTGGCTTTGCTCCCTCTTTGCATAATTCACATTCCTGGCTTTTCCAAATTTCTGGGTTTTCCACTGAACAGGCTTCTCACTCACAGCTTCACATTGCCCTCTCAGGGGCACACTGTCTGGCCTCCGAGGCTGCCTTCTGAAATCAAGATGGAAGCCTTCCTAACCACAGAACTCGACCATTCTGCATACGCCTATGTGGATGATGCCAAGGGTTGCTGCCAGCTGGAGCAGCAGCTGGGCTTCCTTCACTCTTGGCTGCAGGGCTGGAGGGCCTAGATCACTAAGCATTCTGACCCTGATTCTGAAAAACTTATTCTCCATGCCAGTGCCAATTTGGAACCTGGTTTGCCCCCTGCCAACATTCTGGTACTTGGACCTCTGTGGCTTTCTTTTCAAGGCAAAGCCTCTCTCTTTTGCAATTCTAGACCTGTAAAGGGTGGAGAGCTACCACCTCTCACGATACCCTCACGCTATCCTTTTGATTATTTGGTTCCTTCCCAGAAATGGAGATCCTTTTAGCTCGATCTTTGCAGTCTACAATTGTCCTGGTGCTTCCTCCCTGGCCAAACTCACAATATTTTAAATTATCTGTCTTGGCTCTTTGCTCTTGATTTTCAACATAAATCTGGCTAAAAGCCACCAATAACAACAATGGCACTACCCCCAAGAGTTTTACTGCTTCAAATAGCTCTTGAAAGTTTAATCAGTCCACTGTGTTTAATCTCAGTCTTAGACAAAGTCTCTGGGAGCAAGCAAATTTGCAAAAGACTTTCAGCCAATCCGTAGCGCAAATCATCTGGAGTCCATTGACCAGTGCTGTCCTTTTTCCCAGAAGAAACCTCCTTAACCTGGTTTTTACAGGCAGGCCTTCTGTCAATCTTTTGGTCTAAGTTCTGACCAGAATCTCCCCTACAGAACAGCTGAAGCTTTTCCAGCTCTTCACAAGTAGAGGACCTCTCCAAACATTTCCAATCTCTGCTCTTAAGCCATTCTTCATACCCAGGCTTCAAGCCATTCTTCTGGTCTGAGTTCTGAGCGTAATCTCCCAAAGAGAACAGCAGAAGCCGTTCCAGTGTTTTGCTTGTAACTGACATCTCTGAACTTTTCCTATCTCTTCCCGTAAGCCATTCCCATAAGCTTGTAATCCACATGGTAAGGTTAGTCACAGCAACTACGCCCTTCTCTGGTACCATATTCTGTCTTAGTTACTTTTTACTTGTTGCTGGGACAAATACCAGACACTCAAAATGAAGGAAGGAAAGGTGACACAAGCAATGGAACAGCCAAGGGAGCAGAGGACAACAATTTGAGACAGAGGGACAGAGTCTCTCTGTCTCTCTTTATATTCCAATCAGGCTCTCTGCCTTAGGATATCTGCCCTACACCACACCCATACTCCCAGATGTACTCAGACTGATAATCCCATCAGTATTAAAACACATAATCCCAGTCATCTTGAATTAAGTCTCAATTTATAGAAGCCAAGCCACATGATTGCATGAGGCTTTGGAGGGGCAACTAGACATAAACCATAACAACAGGAATTTAGAAACCTAAGCATATACAAGCTTACAGCCTGTCAATGAAAACATTTTAACTAATAAGTATTAAGACAGACATCTTCTGTCTAGAATTTACATTTTTTTTATTTTTTTATTTTTTTATTTTTTTTTCAGAACCGGGGATTGAACTCAGGTCCTTGCACTTGCCAGGCAAGCGCTTATTCTGCTGAGCTATCTCCCCAGTCTGTCTAGAATTTATAAAGTACTAAAAACCATTAAGGTCCCAAAATTCAAAGGCCCAATCCAGAAATGGGCATCTGAGGTGAACACACATTTCTCAGAGAAAGAAATTCAACAAACCTACAAATACATAAAGGAATGCTCCACACATCAATAGCCATTAGTGAAATAGAAATTAAAACAACACTTAGATACCATCTCACTCCATCCAGAAAGGATGGCTATGATAAAGAAATCAACCGACAACAAATGTTGGAGAGGCTGTGGGGGAAAAGGAACCCTTCTCCACTTCTGGTGGGAATGCAGGATGGTCCACAATAAGATAACCTGGGCAACAAAGCAAAGCAGGAGGCATCACAATTCTGAACTTTAGTTTACATTACAAAGGCACAATAATAACAATAGAACAGTATGGCACAAAAACTACATGCTTGTCTATGGAAGGAACAGGGAAAACAGAAACAAGCCCAAAGACATGTAGCCATCAGGTGTTGATAAATGCTCCACAGCAAAAAAAAAAAAAAAAAAAAAAAAAAAAAAAAAAAAAAAAAAAAAAAAAAAAAAAAAAAAAAAAAAAAAAAAAAAAAAAAAAAAAAAAAAAAAAAAAAAAAAAAAAAAAAAAAAAAAAAAAAAAAAAAAAAAAAAAA
>PVJA010044864.1:0-15984 GCA_004027025.1 Myocastor coypus | reverse complement strand
TCCTTTTTTTTTTCTAAGCAACATCAATAGGGAGGTGGGTTATGCCCACACACTGTACTATGTAGAACGATTGTGAGCACAATATGCAATATGTCAACTTTCAAAGAAAAGGGGAAAAGAAAAAAAAAAAAGTAATGTTGATTTAGAAGGGTAAATGCTTAATTGTTTGATCAATCTTATATACCTATATGTATTAATCTAAACTGATCTGATGATGAAAATATTTAATATAACCATTGTTAAATTTAAACAATAAAAAATTGAAACTTGAAAAAAAAAAAAAAAAGATTGTCATGAGTTCCAGGTGAGCCTGGGCTACACAATGACTTCAAGACCAACCTACACTCTGTATCAAGACTCTGTCTCAAAACACAACAAAAGGGGCTGGGGAGATAGCTCCGCAGCACAAGTGCCTGCCTGGCAAGTGCAAAGTTGTGAGTTCAAACCCCAGTCCCACCAAAAAGGAAAAAAAAAAAAGAAAGAAAGAAAAACACAACAAAATCATTTATCCATACTGACAATTTATCTTAACATAAAGACCAAACTTTCAAAAATTAAAAACCTTAAATCAGCTTGTATAATTATGCTCTATTATGCTCCAGTAATCAAAAGGGCAATTACTAGAAAGACAAAAGTTTACAACAGATGAAAATAAACATTTTTTAAATGGAAAGTTCAGAACTGAGAAACATTACAACGAAAATAAAAATGCACTAGATTGGTTCAATAGCAGATGATGATGAAAGCAAGACTCATTGAACCCAGTCTAAAAAAGAGACTGGAAGACTGGTGAGGGACTAACAATATCTGAAAAAACATCAAAAGGCCTAATATATGGCAACACTAGAGTACCAGATGAGGAGAAAAAAACTAAAAGGTAGAGAATACGAGCAGGAGCAAGAAATCCTTTGGTGAAGGAAGGAAAGAAAGAAACTTTCTAAATTTGACAAAAGATAAGATTGAAGAATATCAATGAACCACCAAAAATAAAAACTCAAGGGAAAAAACCACTTCATTATATCACAGTCCATCTGCTGCAAAGATGCAGGAAAAAAAAAAATTGTGAAAACAGCTAAAGGAAAACAATGTGATTTCCAACCTGGAATGACACTACAAAGTTCAATGATTTCTGATTGGAAACCATATAAAGGCTGAAGATGTAGCTAAGCAGCACAGCACCTGCCTGGCAAACATGAGGTCCTGGGTTAGATCCCTGGTACAGAAAGAGCAGGTGGGAGGGAGGGAGGCAGGGAGGGAAGGGGAGGAGAGGGAAGGGAAAGGAAGACAAATAAGGGAGTGAAGGAGTGAAGGAGGGAGGGAAAGAGAGAAGGAAAGACAGCGAGAGGGTAAGCAAAAGCATGACCATATAAGCAAGAAAACAATGGAAATATACTTTTACAGTGCTGGATGAAATGTCAGTGTAAAATTATGCATCCAGGAACTATATCCTTCAGAAAAGAAAGTGAAATAAATTGTCAGATGAAGATAAGCTAAGAGAACTCACGACCAGCAAACTTATACTACAGGAAATACTAAAGCAAATTCATTGAACTGATGAGAAATAATACCAAGAGAAAATCAGGAGCTACGCAAAGAACTAAAAAGGTTGAGGAGCAGTGATATGTGGCCATCATGCAAGCAATAATTTGCTTCCTTAAGAAGTACTTCCTTAGAAACCATCAATAAAGTAGCCACTCCAGGCTTTTTTTTTTTTAGAATTTTTATTTATTTTATTTATTTATTTATTTCTTGTTTCAGAACCTTTGTTTGTTTATTCACTCATTTTTATGGCCGGCTCAGCCCGCCCCAAGGGCAGGGCTGGCGCAGCATGTGGTGCCGGGGATTGAACCGCGGTCCCTGAAGCTGCCCAAGCTTTCCCAAGCAGGCGCTTTAGACTACTGAGCCATCCCGCTGGGCCCCTCCAGGCTTTTTAATATAGATAAAACGAACTTTAACTAATAAAGAGTATCAGACATAATAAGGAATGCTTAATAACAATGAAAGGGAAGATTTATCAGTAAGACACAACCTTTACAAGTATGATTTGTCTATAAATGGCCTCAAAATACAAGAGACAGAATCACCTAGATAAAATTAAATAGAATTAGACACATAAATCCACAATCATAAGGGAAGTTTTTAACTACTCTCCCAGCAACTGATAGCTCAAATAGATAAAATCACTAAGGACACAGAAGATTTGACTAGTAAGACTAATAATATGAAAAACTTTGACCTAATTGACAGTTACAGAATATTCCATCCAGGGCTGAGGAGATACTTCAGGAGTCTGAGCACTTGCCTGGGAAGTGCAAGGACCAGGGTTCCATCCCTGATACCACACACTGTCCTGGCTCCATGCTGTGCCAGCCACCATAACTGGATATGGAGACACACGCCTGTAACCCTAGCAATGGGGAGGCTGAGACAGGAGGATCACTATGAGTCTGAGTTGCATGGCGAAAACCTGTACCAAACAAAAAGACTAAAACAGAAAAAGAACATTCCATCTAGTCTTACATAATACACCTTCTTTTCATGTGTATATGTATAATCATCAAGAAAAACACACGCTATGCCATAGAATATCAATTTTATTTTAATGAATTTAGGACAAGGTCTATAGGATATACAGGGTCTCAGTATACAGATTGGACTTGCAGCGATTCTCTTGTTTTCAGCCTCCCATGTGCTGGGATTACAGGTGAGCACCACCATACCCAGTCTCAATCGACCCTCTCAGCAAGCCCCAGGGTCAGGGCCAGGAGGGCACAGTAGGGATCAAACTGCAGCCACTGTGCTCTGCTTAAGCAGGCACTTTAGTCCACCAAGCTATCTTGCCTGTCCTAGAATATCAAATTTTAACCTACTAAATTCCAGTAAGGGTTAGTTAGAAAGCATCTTTGGAACACTGTGACAAAGATCCCAAATGCAGCTCAAGACTTGTTTATCTGATGGCTTGATTCAAGGAAATCTTACAGAGCCAGCTGTCCAGCTATTTAAAATTAAGCAATAGAGTGGAAGAAAATGACAACAGAGTGGAAGAACATGGCATCATCATTTGAAATAGCCTTAGGCAAAATTATACAGCAGGAGAATTGGGCCTTCAGAAAGCATCACCTTTTTCTAACTTGAACTTACTGTGCCACAGTCTCTTTTTCTTTCCGGAGTATCAACAACAAAATATTAAAGTGTACTCTTTAAAGTGTTCTAATGGCTTTTCACTCCTTGCGGATTAAAGGTCTAATTTTATCCTAATAAAAAAAAAATTGCAATAAGGTACAATCTTCAACCACAATGGAATTAAATTAGACACCAATAACCAAAAGATAACCAGAAAATTACTAAATATATGGATAACAGATTTCTAAACAATTGATAAGTAAAAGGAAAAATCCAATGAAATTAGTATGATGAAGATAGGAATAGAAATGAAACAGATCATAGAAAACATTATCACAAGCTGGTTCCTTGAAAAGACAAAACTGGCAAGTTTTGCCAGATTCAGTGGCACACCCCTGCAATCTCACTACTTGGAAGGCTGAGGCAGGAGTATGGGAAGTTCAAGGCCGGCAGGGTAACTTCCTAAAATCCTATCTTGAAATTAATTTTTTTTAAAAAGGTTAGTGATACAGCTTAGAGGTTAAGTACCAGGAGCTGTGGTTTCCAGTATGAAAGGGAAAAGAAAAATGACAAATCTCTAGATTAAAAGAAAATTTGTCAATATCAATAGCATGAGAAATTGATTTCTCCACAGATCTTACAAACATTGAATAAACAATATAATAAGAGGGCTAGGAGCATAGCTTAGCTGTAGAACACTTGCCCTGCATGTGCTGGGTTAGATCATCAGCACTGCAGCAAAAAAACAAATAAATAAATAAATGAAACACTTATGAATAACTTTATGCCAACACGCTCAACAATCTAGAAAGTTTAAAAACTGACACAAGAAACAGAAAGTACCAATACATGCTAAAGAAAGTGAACTTAATAAAGGCCTTCCCAAAAGAAAACTGTAGGCACAGATTTCACTGTCAAATTCTATCAAATATTCAAAGAAGAAACACCAATATTCTGTAACTTTTCAAAATGTTAAAAGAGGATTACTTACTGTCGCTAAAGTGACCCCGTCTCCTGATACACATGCCTTTACGAAACCCTCTCTCCTAGGGACGGACTTATTGACTAATACGACAGAATTGATGGGATGGTTCCAAGATTACATTTCTAAAGAGCAGTGTATTCCATCTTCTGGGGACTTGTCCTTCCAAATCATGAAGCAAATCAGTACAAAGTAAGCAGTAAATCTGAAAGCTCATCCTTCCCCAGTATAGCTTGAAGATAACTACAGCACTAGCAAACTGATAAGAGATATCTTTGAAAAACTGATAACATCACACTTAGAAGTGAAGGACTGAATTTCATCATATCCACTTTCCCCACCATTGACCAGGAGAAAAGAAACAATGCCTACTTTCATCACTTCTGCTCAGCAAGTATTAGAGGTACTAGTAGTACAGTAAGATTAAATAAATGAATAAAGCTTGGATGAGAAGAAGTAAGCCTGTCCAAATTTGCAGAGGGTATAATTATTTCACCATAGAAAATTCAAAGGAATCTTATAAGCCAATTTATTAGAATGAACTTAGCTAGATTTTAGGATACAAAATTAATATATAAAAACCAGTTGTATTCTTATAAATACAAACAATATGGGATAGCTTGCAGCTAGATGTCCCCTCAAAAGCTCATCTGTGGTTTGATCATGGGTGTACAACACTGTATCAGTCCACTGATTGGTTTAGCATAGTTCTGGGCATGGCTGGATAGATCTACTGAACAGGAAAGTTCCACCGCAGGTGTGGGCGGCACCACCCAATAGGCTTGTAGCCCGGATAATGTAAAAGGAAAAGGGAGGCTACCTGCTGCTGCTTGCTGGTTTTTTTTCTGTCTACCCTGCCATGAGCTATTTCTCTTCTGCAAGGGTTCTCTTCTGTTTCTCTAAAGACTTTCCCTGCTTTAGCCAACTATGGACTGAAACCTCCACAAACTGTGAGCTAAAAATAAATCTTTCTTCTTCCTTTAACTAGTGGATGCCAGGCAATCTGTCCTAGCAGCAAGCAAGTAACTACGACATAGCAAATTAATAGTGAAAATTTTTAAATCACTTTCATAGTTAAAAACAAAAACTACAAATTACTTAGGAATATATCTAACCAAAAATATCCATGATGTCTACACAGAAAACGATACAATACTGACTTACAATAAACACTAAATAAATGAGAACATATATCATATTGATTAGCTGATATATTCAATGTTTTTAAAATTAAGGTTATTCTCAAATTCAATGTAATCCTAATCAACATTCCAGCAGGCTTTTTAGTAAAAGATGACAAACTAATTCTAAAGCTTACATGGAGCCAAGCATGGTAGCACATACCTAAAATCACAGTATTCAGGATCCTGAAGCTGGAGGACCACCATGAGTTCAAGGCCAGTGTGGGCTTTACAAACACATCCAAAGCCAGGCTGCACCTCATGGCAAGACCCTACCTCAAAAAAAAAAAAAAAAAAAAAAAAAAAAAAAAAAAAAAAAAAAAAAAAAAAAAAAAAAAAAAAAAAAAAAAAAAAAAAAAAAAAAAAAAAAAAAAAAAAAAAAAAAAAAAAAAAAAAAAAAAAAAAAAAAAAAAAAAAAAAAAATCAAAAGGACAAGCTGGGAAGATAGCTAAGCACCTGCCTGGTAAGAGCAAGGTACTGGGTTTGATGTACTATACCATATGCTGTGTCAGCCCCAGAACCCTCGGTATACCATGCCAGCCCTGCAACCAGGCCTAGCATAGGTCTGTAATCCCAGCACTGGGAAGGCAGAGGTAGAAGGATCACTAGGAATCCAACCTGGCAGCAAGATACCCTATCAAATAATAAATTTTTGTAAAAAATCAAAAGGGAAAAAAAGCTTACATGAAAATTCAAAGGACATAATCAAGGGAATTTATTAAATTTATTTATCTCACTACTAGTTCAGACTCCTAGTGATCCGCCTGTTTACAGCCTCCCAAAAGCTGGGATTACAGGTACATGCCACCACGCCCAGTCTCAATTGCCAGCTCAGCATGTTCTGGAGGCAGGGACCAGCATGGCAGGCCCAGGGACTGAACTCTTAGCTCCTATGCCTGCTTGCAGGTGCTTTAATCTACTGAGCTATCTGGCTGGTCCTTCAAAGTAGTTTTTTGTTTTGGGGTTTTTTGGGGGGGTGTTTTCTGGTTTTTGTTTTTTGGTTTTTTTGCAGTACCAGGGATTGAACTCAGGACCTTGCACTTGCCAGGCAAGCAGCTATTCCCCTGAGCTATCGCCGCAGTACTGACACAGTATAAGGTTGCAACAATCAAAGCAATTTGATTTTACTGACAAAGATGTATATGAATCAACCAAACAGAACAGTGGATTCAAATAGACCTACACTTACTTGATCTATTGATTTTTAACAAAAATGCTAACTCCGTACAATGAGAAGTGGAGAGTCATTTCAATGATGGGCGTTATATCATCTATTCTTTTTATCTTAAAAAAAAAAAAGAATCAACTCTTACATCATATAACACAATTAAATCAAAATGTACCAGACTTAAAAACCTAAAATGACAGAATCTTAAAAATTGAACATATGCTCACCATGCAACTTAAGTCATTCCACTCACAGATATCCATCTGAAAGAAACAAAACTATATACTTACACAAAGATTTCTACATGAAAGTTGAAGTTCATCCCAAATTTTTGAAAATAACCAAAAACAAGTCAAATGTTTATTTTGTAACGGATTATAAGCTGTATTTTCAGCATGTACCTATGCAGTACATATAAACACTGTGATATTTATGAGCATATTACTCAGCAAAAAGGAAGAAATCAACTTTGTGAAACATCATACCAAGAAGGATGAACTGCAAATAATTTAGCTGAGTGAGAGTCAAGGATAAAAAAAAAAAATACAGATTACATACTTAGTTAAAATATAGTAAAAGCAAAGTGAACTATGATGACAGAAAACAAATCAATTTTGTTTTGATTGAAAACAGAGGTGGGGACAGAGAGAAGAATGGATTATAAAAGGGTGTAAGGAAATTTTTATCAATGATAGAAATATTTACCTATTATACTCATGTTCTCATAGGTATACAAATAGTTTACCAATCTTTATCAGATCGTAATAAAATTGATTTAAAAAATTGATCAATCTTTCAAAATTAGAAATATATACCTTATTTTTTAGATACTTATTTTACTGTGCCTGGGGACATAGTTCAGAGTAACTATACCAGAATTCTCCAGGGTTTGATCCCTAGCACCACCAAAAACAAGCAGAAGAAAAAATAGAAAAAAATTTATCTTATAGATGTACTCATATATGCACAAAGATACCTATGTGTACTGAAAACTTACATTATTAAACATCTGAGAGCAACCAAAACCTCCATTAGATTATAACTGATTTAATAATTAAGGCATTTTCAAAAGAGGAAATATCCAGTCAGAAAGAATTACACATATCTATATATTCTAAAATAATAAGTTATTTAAGATACACTCAAATGAGTAAATTGCAGACAAACTCATAGCACAATTGGTTTTCTTTTTAATCTTTTAAAAATCCATATGCACCAAAACTGCTAATTATGTGTATTTCTGATCAACCAATATTCTTAAAAAACTTGAAGTCTTTATTATTACAAATATTTTGTAACTTTTCACAAAAACTATTCTACAACACTTAAGACTAACATCATCACATTTAATAATAACTATAGTACATGTGCAAACAAGGACATGTGACAGGCATAACATGCCAAGTACCTTGTACCTTTTATTTATTACCACTTATTTAATCTTGACATGTCTGTAAGTAGGTAGTATTATTTTTATCACTATTTAGAAACTTAGGAATCTGGTATCAAAAGTACTTTTGCTGGGGCTGGGGAGATAGCTCCGAGGCACAAGTGCCTGCTGGGCAAGTGCAAGGTCGTGAGTTCGAACCCTGGTCCCACAAAAAAAAAAAAAAAAAAAATACTTTTGCTAAAGAAGCTGGCACAGCCAGTAAACAGAGCAAGACTTCAATTTTTTCCTGATACTTCACTGAGCTACACCCCTGGTTCCTTCTCTATTCTGAGATAAGGCCTCACTAAATTGCCAAGGCTTGGCTTGAACTTTCGCTTCTCTTGCCTTAGCATCCCAGAGTGCTGGAATTATAGGCATGGCCACCATGTCCAGCTCTCTAGTTTCTATATTTAAGTGTTTTTTTCTTCTTTTTTATTAGCATATGTTCACAACATATAATACACATTCATCTGGGGGAATCAGTACATATATATATCTCATCTTAATCCTTTTATAACAAAGTTGATCCTAGCTACTATACCAAAATATCTCCCTCTCTAAGCATAATCTTGGAACCAAAAACCAACAAATAGATACAACAGCTGGAAACACAGTGTACACAGAGAAAATATAATCAGAAAGAGCAAAGGTTCAATATATTTTTTAAATGTGAGCTGATGATATAGGTGCTTATCAAGCCTAAAGCCCTAGGTTCATTTCCCAGCACCCAAAAACTACAAGTAAAAACAACCTCGGTATTTCCATACATATAACTCTCCTCTATAGGTATTTTATTAATCAATCCACTTCAGCCATATGTTCTTAGCAATTTCTAGTTTATTACATACTAAATTCTGTATATGATGTACAAATTTTAGTTTTCCTTCGAAGTCTAAATAATATAAATCCAGGGAGTGGAGAGATAGCTCAGGGGCACAAGTGGCTGCTTGGCAAGGGCAAGGTCCTGAGTTCGATCCCCGGTTCCACAAATAAATAAATAAACAAACAAATAAATAAAATCAAAAATACTTAAAGCAAAGAACACAAATTTCCCAATGAAAAATTATAAGCACTAAAGTTACATTAACTAAAGTAATGCTTTTGCATTTATTGTAGCACAATTCATAGATCACTTTTTGCAATTTAATACATACATTATTTTTTGCAATTAATGTCCAAAAAGAATTAAATATTAATGGGTATGCCAAATACTGTTATAATTATTAGAAACAGGACACTTATAACCTGAATAATGCAGAAAGAAACATCTACTGCAACATAAGTTTTAGGCCTTAGAAACATTTAAATTAAAAGCAATAAAAAAAATTAAAAGCAATAATTTTTTGTCATTAACATTTTGCTTATCAACATCAACTTAAAGAAGTTCATTCTTTCTTGTCAACTGGACATAAAAAAGCAAATCTGGATAAAGTATTTGTACCTACTAATACCATACTTTATTAATAATTTTAAGGTGCCACTTAGGCATTTATTTAATGGCAATAAATGTAGTAAAAGTAACAGCAATTTTCCACTTGAAAAACACATTTTGTAGATAATTTATTTTATCTAGTTACACATAACCTGTTGTCAATAACATTTTTTAGACTGCCTCTACATGCACCTACCCCAAACCAGCAGGCACCTGGTAGGCTGGAACCATAAAGTTCAACTTCTTTACTACCTCAGACCACAACAAAAGCCCAAAAACACCACTTCAGCACCCCTTCATACATGCACCAAAAATAACATCTTCCCCTCTCTCCAAGGGACTGAAGCTCTGACCCATTCCATTCACAAGGAAGATGAGGTCCAGGTGGTTCAAGGATATTACAAAGGTCAGCAAACTGGCAAGGTAATTCAGATGTACAGAAAGAAATTTGTCATCTTTCACGAGCAAGTGCAGCATGAGAAGGCTAACGGCACAACCATCCGTCCACAAGGGCAAGGTGGTCATCCTCGTGACTGCCCATCAGAAGAAAGGTGGTTAGGACCAAGCTAAAAACCAGACCAAAAAAAAAAAAAAAAAATCTTGAATACCAAGCCAAATTTGGACAACCGGGCAAAGAGGTAAATACAAAGAAGACCTCATTGCAAAAATGTAGGAGTGAATATAACCTGTCCTGCAATCATAGTTTAACTGGAAATGTATAGCGTAGCCTCTGCTTCTCTGGAACTTTTCTTCAAGATGTCTCTGGAATGCTTCATCACCCTACTGTTTTGTTAATGACATTTGGCTCTGTAAATCTATTTTTGCAGTTCTTTTTTATTTTTTAGGGAAGAGTCCACAGGGTGTTCAGTCTCACTACTACACTGGACTCGTAGTGATCTGCCTATTCACAGTCTCCCAAGAGCTGGAGTTACAGGCATGTGCCACCACGCCCAGTCTCAGTTGCCATCTCAAAGTACCCTGGGAAAGGCACAGCAGGCCCAGGGATCAATCCCCCGACCCCTGCTCCTGCTTGCAGGTGCTTTAACCTGCTGAGCTATTTGCCCAGCCTTTACTTTTGCATTTCTGATCAATAATTTTATGAGTAAAATTAAAGCCATCCCCCCAAAAATGTCTTTTTTTAAGGCTGAGGCAGGAGGGTTGGTGCGAGTTCAAGACCAGCCTGGGCTACAAAAGTGAGTTCAAGGCCAGCCTTAACTGCATAGTGAGACCCTGTCTCAAAAAGATAAAAAAAAAAAAAATTTTTTTTTTCGTATTATGGCATCTTTTCAATAAAACAAACATCATTAAAGTAAAACTAAATTAAAAAAAAAAAAAAAAAGTAAAACTACCTTAAACTGATGGTGCACAGCTGTAATCCCAAAACTGTGGAGGCTGAGGCAGGAGGAGTGCAGCCATTACTGCACTGCACAACACAGAGGTTTCAAAATTAGCCTGAACTACACAGTGACACTGTGTCTCAAAAAACCAAAAATAAATAAATAAATAAATCTACTTCAAAACAAAATTGGATGGGGGATATAGTTCAGTGATAAAAGGCATAATTAGCACTTGCAAAGCCCTGGGTTTTATCCCTATCAGCACTGAAAAACAAAATAATAAAATAAATAAAATAAATGCAAGTTATATTTCTAATGCTAAAGAATATGGAAATTACTCTTAATTGGGCATAAATTATGTATGAATAGCTCTCAAAAACACAGTATCATGACTGTTATACCAGCACTTGGGAGGCTGAGGCAGGAGGATTGGTGCAAATTTGAGACCAGATTGGGCTACAAAAGTAAGCTCAAGGCCAGCCTGAACTGCATAGCAAGACCCTGTCTCAAAAAAAACCCAGCATCTAGACACGTCATGCTTCATCAACTCCACTACTGTAGGGATCCGTAAACATAGGGATCTGTTGATCTTACTGCGAACGGTTCAACCCCAGGAAGACACCGCGGTAGGAATAAGAAAGATAGACAAGACGAAAAGTTGGGCTAGGTGTTGCCAGTCTGCCTGATGGGCAAGATTAACTCAACGCACACAGAAAGGATCCTTCATTTATACTTGTACAAAGTTTGCATCCCATGACACAAGGCTATCCAGCAACCAATAGCTGGCCTGAACCAGACAGGATGTTTTTCTCAATGTGATGTTTTTGTCAACACTGAGGTAGCTTTCTGCTCCAGGCAGGGAAGCCCAGTCCCACCTACAACACACTTGATCCATTTCCTGGCTTCCTGTGGCTCCCAACACACACACTACTTTTTAAACTTGTCCCTCATATCTTCTATTAAATTCATTCTAGCCAGGCGTGGTGGCGCACGCCCATAATCCCAGTACTGGGGAGGCTGAGACAGGAGGATTGGTGCAAGTTCAAGACCAGCCTGGGCTACAAAAGTGAGCTCAAGGCCAGCCTGAACTGCATAGCGAGACCCTGTCTCAAAAAGACAAAAAATAAAGTAAAATAAAAAAAAATTCATTCTAATCCAGTAGCAAGAAATATGATCAAATATAACCACATAGATTGGTAATACCTGAAACAGTACTAAAATGATACCTTGTTTATTTACAAACAAGTTACTTATATCCAGATAGTAGGTACTGTATAATTGTTTAATATATATATATTATATATAATATATATTATAATATATAATATATATATATTATATATATATATATATAAAACTAACATTGGTGGATTTTAGAACATTTACATTTTAATAGGACAAACTGCTCATAAGTAAATCAGAGTCAGTGCTAGAGGTAGTTTGCTTCAGTTACCTGAAATTAGAATAGCAGGCTCATTAAATATACATAAACCAGTGATGCAGAGATACTGCACCATATTGATGGAGCTCTCATTAATTTTCAATGATATAGTCACTGTCATATTTGTACTCTAAAAAAACTGAAGTATACAATTATTTGTGTTCGGGTCCAGCAGGATGGCTCAGTGGTCTAAAGCGCCTGCTTAGGAAAGCTTAGGCAGCTTCAAGAACCACGGTTCGATCCCCAGCACCACATGCTACGCCAGCTCTGCCCTCAGGGCAGGCTGAGCCAGCCATAAAAATAAACAAACAAAAAAGCCCTAAAACAAGAAAAAATAAATAAACAATTATTTGTGTTCATTTCAAAATGGTTTTTACATATTTCAATTTAGTAAATAAACAGAAAACTTAATATTCCAAAACATTTCTGAAGAAGCCATTATTTCCTTGTCTTTTGTTGAGAATTCATATATTTATTAGTACAGATATATACTGTATCTATAGAAGATACATATATTGATATAAAACAAGAAAATTCAAAATGCCATAAATTATCCCCCTAATCATTTCATCTCACAAACAATACAATTCATTTATGCTTCCTCACTGACATCTAAATATAACTCAAGACCAAGTACTAGCCAGGTATTGTGGCACATACCTATGACCCTAGCACTCTTGGAGACTGAGGCAGAAATTACAAGTTCAGGCACAGCCTGGGCACACTAATAGCATAGCAAGACTGTTGCAAAATTTAAAACCAAAGAAATGCAAGTATCATTAAAAATTACTCTGATGTTTTTTTTTTTTTTTTGTGGGACCAGGGTTCGAACTCACGACCTTGCACTTGCCCAGCAGGCACTTGTGCCTCGGAGCTATCTCCCCAGCCCCTACTCTGATGTTTATAGCTCCTCATTTGTCAATAAAAGATTTGGCAAAAGATAGCAATAGCAAAAAAAAAAAAAAAGATGACTAAAGCTTTATTTTTCTTTTTAACCTGACATAATAGGACATGAAATATAAAGAAAAAATGTTCTAAGAAGATCTTAGAACAGATCTTAGAATCAGATCTTAGATCTGATTTTAATAACTTTATATTTTCATTTTATTCATAAAAAACGGTTAAGCTAGCTTTAATATGGTCTTTAGATCCTTTATCCTAATGTAAAAGTGTTTTACTGTTTCTTGGTTGTATTGGGTAGCATGGGGATAAGATTTTAACTGGGTATTCTTTTTTTTTTTTTCCAAATTGGTAATAATGTATGTTCTCCCCAAGTTGACCTAAATAATAGTATCCCTATTTTTTTTTTAATTTTATTTATTTATTTATTTTTCTTGTTTCAGAACCTTTGTTTGTTTATTCACTCATTTTTATGGCCGGCTCAGCCCGCCCCGAGGGCAGGGCTGGCACAGCATGTGGTGCCAGGAATTGGGGATCGAACCGTGGTCCCTGAAGCCACCCAAGCTTTCCCAAGCAGGCGCTTTAGACCACTGAGCCATCCTGCCGGGCCCTTAACTGTGTATTCTTGAATTACCTTTACAATAAACCAGTGTATACCTTTAATTTTTTTAAATGGTTAAGCTACAACCTTTATTAAAATTTTATTTAGCACATAGAATCAAAATTTCACTAACTCCTGTGATTTATTAAAAAAAGAACTAGGCTTAAGTTCCCACAAAGAAAGGTAGGTGTGGAGTAAAGAAAGACAAAATTCCTTTCATTTTTTTTTTTTTTTTTTTTTTGTGTTTTTGAGACAGGGTCTCACTATGCAGTTCAGGCTGGCCTTGAGCTCACTTTTGTAGCCCAGGCTGGTCTCAAACTCACACCGATCCTCCTGCCTCAGCCTCCCGAGTGCTAGGATTACAGGCGTGTGCCACCACGCCCGGCTCCTTTCAATTTTAAAGTAATGGAGTCTCCCAACTTCCTACCAATCTTTTCAAGAAAACAAACAGTAGTCATAGCCTGGATCTTTGCACAACCTTCCAGCCTAAGTCTAGGAGCCAACTCAGACTTCCCTAAAGGGCCCAATATTCAGATCTTTCCTCTTCAGAGACTGCTTTGGACAAAACCACTTACCCACTGAAATCATGCAAATAATTCTCTTGATACAAACCTTGTGAAACCTCTTATCAGTTCCAAGTATATACCAAATGATTTGATTGTTCAAAAAGTCTTTTTCCTAAATCAGCAGATTGGATGTAACTAGGATGCATGATCTCAGAGTTCTATTTTTATGTTTAACAAACAATATTTTTAAAATAAAATAGATTATTTAACAAAAGCATGCATACTTTCATACCGTAATTAGCACTGTTAAACTAACGGAGATAGAAAGCCAGGTCTGTCACTTTTGTCATAACCCAGCACAGTGGTTTTAAAACTCTCCGAGTACAAGAACCATCTAAATGGCTAATCTGTAACACAGGTCCTTCCCCCAAAAGACCTATGGACATCTCAAAACTGTGTATTTTTAATTAAGCATTAGAGATGATTCTTAGGATAAGGCAAGGCTGAGAACCAATAGTGTAGAAAATATACTAAGTGAATGAGAAAGACTGCAAAAATATTAAATATCAAGAAGTAATATTAATGTTAATTCTTATGTTTTTCTTTTGAAAATAGACTTAATACAGATGAAGCTTAAACACTTTAAAATCTCTAGAATTAATGTTCACTCACTTATTTTATATATTATCTTAGGGTCTAGAGCTAAGTCAATAGGGAGTAAATTGCCAAAAAGACTCCTAAACTCAACCTTAAAAATTATAATTTTTTGCAGTTAGAACACTGAAAATAACTACAGCTGAGAACAGCTTTACTTTTAAGTTTACATGAACTGTGCCTCAACTAATATAGTAAGCCTATGAGACATACACTAGTAATAAATCCATTGTGCAGACAAAAAAACAAAAATTTGGGGCCAGTGAGATAGCTCAGCAGTCTAAAGCACCTGGTAAGGCAACCACAGGAACAGCAGTTCAATCCCTGGCACCACATGCTGTACCAGCCCCACCCTCGGGGCCGGCTCAGCCAGCCATAAAATATTTTTTAAAAATACAAATCTTACAGAATGACTAATTTTCACCACATTTATATAGCTAATCAGTAGTGAACCTAGGATTCAAACTCAGGCAAGACTATAGTCACCTACTATAAAACATAAATAATAGGTAATTATTTTTATGCCTACTGCAGAAAAAATGTAATAAGAAATTTCTATTTATATTCCTGAAAGAAACTAATGTGCTATTGTATTAGGTTCTTAGAGAAAAACAATTTGCTTAAGAATCATATTCAAGGCCTGGCAGGATGGGTCAGTGGTCTAAAGTGCCTGCTTAGGAAAGCTTGGGCAGCTGCAGGGACCGAGGTTCGATCCCCGGCACCACATGCTGAGCCAGCCCTGCCCTCAGGACAGGCTGAGCCAGCCATAAAAATAAATAAACAAACAAAAGTTCTGAAACAAGAAAAAATAAAATAAAATAATTCTAAAAATATATATAAAATAAATAAATTTCTTAAAAGCATCATCTTCAAGACCTAATAGCTTAACATCGTGTTTGAATTCCACAACATAAATTTGATAATATAACTTTCAGAGAAAAAGTTCCCAATCAATGTCCATGAAGCCAAAGATTCTATGAAACTTCAGTTCCTGTAGGTAGAACCTCAAAAAAGTTTCCTCCAAAACAGAAATCTACATAGACAGCCATGTGTCACTTATTAGGGAGACATATTCTGAGAAAATTCTTGTGCAAGCATCACAGAATAAACTTACACAAACCTGGACTACCAGTAGGAGCCGATTATTGGATATGGCCTCTTGTTACAATCAAGACAGTAAAGGAGATACTGTACATAAGACTGCTATTGGCAAAATGCAGCAAATTGTTT
>PVJA010044863.1:0-15956 GCA_004027025.1 Myocastor coypus | reverse complement strand
TATACCAGAGCTGCCCTGACAACCTGCCCCGCTGCTGGGTGTGCAGAGGGCTCCAGTGGCCACTCAGGCAGAGCCAAGCCTGGCCTCCTGGCTGGAGGGGCAGGGTCGCATCAGCAAGTGGGGCCCTGAGGATGAGAAATGCCGGTCACCTGGCAGTTCTGTGTTGCTGGGGTGTACATTCCTGAGAGGTCCCCACAGCAACTGGGTCATCTCAGGAAGCCCACAGCACGAGGAAGGAACCGTGTCAGGCAGCTGAGTGCCTGCTGTGCGGGGCCCTGTGTGCAAGGGGCCAGTATTGAGCAGTGCAGAGAGGGAAAGCCAGCTGGTGTGGTGAAGCCAGGGCCACGTGGATGACAGCTTGGCCAGCCAGGCGCCAGGGAAGTGCCCAGGAGAGCCGCCAGCACCTGGGGAGGGGCCACAGGAGCATGGGGACCTGTAGGCACTTGTGTTCTGGCCTTGAAGAATGGGAAGACCTGAGCTCAGGCCTGGGAGTGGAAGACCTGGGTTCAAGTCCAGGCCTGCAGCTTGCAGCAGTGGGACTCAACACGGAGAGCCTTGGCCAGCCTGAAGCCAGGGCCTGAGCAGCTGTTGGCCTCTTGTCTTGCAGGCATAATCACCTCCACCTACAGCCTCATACACAGGCCCCCAAGCTCTGTCTTCGAAGGAGTGGCCAGGGCCGGACGGTACACATTCACTGCAGGTGAGTGAGGGCGAGGGGCAGGCAGAGGTCCCTGGCCCTGCCTGGGTCCTGACCTTTGTCCCGGTCCTAGGAGCCTGTGCTACAGCTGCCTCTTCTACCTCATCCCCACCATCATCCATAGTTAGATATTACAGACTTGATGTCATGAGGGACAGGTGATGGGCACTGGGCAGAGCCCCAGCAGCCATGGGAGGGGGGTGCTGCTCAGATGCACAGTGCCCAAGAGCCCGCCCAACTCGGTGCCCCTCTGTGTGCCACAGCTGCCATCGGGGCCATGTTTGGCCTGACTTCCTGCATCAGTGCACAGGTCCGAGAGAAGCCTGACGACCCCCTGAACTACTTCCTCGGTGGCTGCGCAGGGGGCCTGATGCTGGGAGCACGCAGTAAGTGCCCACCTGCCCTACCCCTTCCGCCGCAGGGAAGGGACACTGCCTCACTGCGGCGCATGGGGACATACCCTGCCGAGTGCCAGGCTCCATCCTGCTCCAGGGCCTTTGCCTGCACTGTGTCCAGGCTTGGAGTGCTGCTGCCATCCTGTCCACCCTGCCTCACAGGAGGACAGTGGCCACAGAGAAGCTGCCCCCACTCTGGCCTTGAGGACAGAGAAGCGCTGGCCCTGCAAGGCTGCCTGTCTCCCAGCACCCCAAAGCATGCAGAGCCACACCCTGATCCTCACTGGCCACACAGATGCGGGAATTGGGGGTTACCCAGGGCAGGTGGCTTTCTCTGCAGGCAGCAGACCCAGGTACCCTCATGCCCCATCCCCACACCAGCCCAGAGAGCCTGAGATGCTGCAGCGGCTTTTCTGGGGCTGGAGCCGGGCGGGCTGGACTCCTGCTGTAGAGGCCCAGACACAGCCTGCCCAGTGTGCCTCAGTTTCCCTGTCTGTATAGCTCATGGGCAGTTTGAGCAGTTTACCCTTCCCTGAAGCCCAAGTCTGGCCCAGCCAGCCAAAGTTCATGGGTGGGTCCTCCTTCCCCCTCCAAGTGCCTGACACCCCCCCTCCTGTTCACAGCGCACAACTACGGAGTTGCTGCTGCTGGCTGCGTGTACATGGGCGCGGCGGCCGCCCTTGCCAAGATGGGCCAACTGGAGGGGTGGGAGGTGTTTGCAAGCCCCAAGGTGTAGCCCTGCTGCCTCCAGGAACCAGGACTGGCCTGGAAATAAACCGCGTGCGTGCATGCGTGTGTCTGTGTGTACATACACACGTGTGTGACAGCATCCAAGAGTGCTCCATGCTAGTGAGGTCACAGGCCAGCATGTGAGGCAGACCGGCTCGGGCAGGTCCGAGGTAAGATGCGTGCACCCAGAGGGAGATAAGGCTCCTCACAGCTGCCCCGGCTGGAGTTTGTTCATGGCAAGGTCAAGGGCACAAGCAGCCTGGGCCTGCAGCACAAGTGCCATCAGCTGGGCCAGAGCAGCCTTGGCTGTTCAGGGCAAGTGGAGACCTGCCGGAGGCCACCAACGAGTGGAAACCACACCCCACCGCCCACGGCCCTTGCCCCAGCCAATACTGCCGCAGGTCGTGGGCCATGCTCTCCGGGCCTGGCCCCAACACCAGCAGCATGTGGAAAACACTCTGGGCCCCACACACGGAGCCGGCTCCAAATTCCTGAGCGCTGGAGCGGAGAGCCTGGGAGGGGACAGCACAGTCCAGCCTGGCCTTGGGAGCCCTGGACCAGTCTGGCATCCCCCAGTGCTCTGGCTGGGACACCAGGGAGCCAGGTGAGGGCTGGTCAGGGAGCCCAGGGGAGCCTCTGTCTCTGCCCAACCCTGCCCGCCCGCTGTCAGGCGGGTGATTTAGGTGGCCCTGGAATGCTGGCGACGCTCCGCTCCAGCCCCCGGCTCTTTCCCCAGAACTGGCTCAGGCTTTTTGGCTGCCAGGAAGGAAGCAGCAGGCTCCAGCCTGTGTCACAGCTGTAAATCAGGGCCCAGCCCTGCCCTGGGGAGCTGGGCTGGCATTGCCCCTGGCTCTGCCCCCTTTCCTTGTGTCCAGTCTCATCCTGTCTCCCCTGCCCTCCCTAAGGGCCAGACAGTTAAAAGCCAAACCTGCCAGCTAAGATTAACCAGGCATAAGAGACTGGGACCCCTGTCCTGGTCCTGTCATCTGTCCCCAGCCCTCTTGGTGACCGCCTACCATGGGGGCACAGCACCACCTCCAGGCTGGGCGTCTGAGCCTGAGCACTAAAATGAAGGTTCCTACTTCACCTGGCTGTGTCTTCCAGGGACGTTGGCACCTAAGCCTGCGCTCTGCCGGCTGCCAGGTGGGCAGATGTCTGCCCGATCTGGACACTGGGGACCTCTGGCCAGCCTCCCATACCGGCCCAGGCCATGCTCACCATGGCCAGCAGGGGGCACCCCTCACTACAGTCTGGCTGGGCCCACATGGGCTGGAACAGCATGGAGTCCCCAGGTCCTAGGTCCGGCCACAGGAGTCTGGTCCATGCTGTGGCTAACTGCCAGCCACCGTCTTGACACCTTTTCTTGCAGCCCGCTCTGCTGATGAGAAGGGTTCGTCTAGGCACCTTCTAGCCGGGGCATCTTCCAGACTGACCCGCCTGGCTACCTCTGCCTCCCACAGGCCCATCCCTGCCCAGGAGCCAGGACTTCTTGCGCAGACGCCTGGGAGAGCCCAGGGCACAGAGCAGAGCAAGGTCCAAGTCCGCAGCAGCCCTCCAGCCCGCCTCAGCATCCCCTCTACACTTGGGGTCGGTCGGTGAGGCCAAACTCACCGCCCACCCAGCCCTTTCTGGGCCGCCTGCCAGGGCTGGAGCTGCAGTCCAGGCCCCCCAGCATGGGGCAGGAGGGGGCGGCTGATCGCCAGGCTCCAGGGAGCCCCAAAACACAGGCCCCCTTGCCCATAAATATTTACTAGGTTGTGAAGGGCTGACATCATCTCTGCCCCGTGTGGGGGCCCTGTCTAGAACATCCAGTCCCCCCAGCTTTCTGCCCCAGCAGCCCCCTGTAATAGGGTGGTAGGGGCTCCTCCCTAGGTCTCAGGAGCTGGACAGGCTGAGGGGACAGAGGCCCAGCAGGGACTTCTGGGAGCTTCTTGTAAGGGGAGGGGTATGCAGGATGAAGAGGTTTCCCAGGTGTACGCAAGGAGAGCTCCTCAGAAACACAGGCAGCACCAGGGTCCCCCAGTTCTTTGGGAACCAAGACAACAGCAAGATCCCAAAGGGGCCCGGGTCCCAGTAACCCCTCTCCCCCTGCAAGAAGATGATGCAGAGGGAGCTGGGCCTGGTGAATGCCTGTCGTCCCAGCGCTCAGGGCCTGGGTAAGATTGGAAGCTGAGGTCAAAACCTGGTCTCAAAACATGAAAAGGACAGGGTAGCCTAGTGAGAGGTGCAGGGCTCCGTCTCTGGTACAGAGGCGAGGGAGGCCCCGCAGGGCCCCCACCTGCCAGGCTGCCTTGCCAGGCCTCCGCAGGCTTCTTTTACTATTATTAGCGATTGTTTGGAAACGAGTGAGTTCTTCTTTGAAAGAGTTCCCAAGTGCTCCTGGCGATTGAAACAAAACAAACCAAAGGGAAAAGAAGGTTCTGCAGCCAGGCGATCCTCGAGCTCTGAGCCCTGAGAGCAAGGAGCCCAGGGGAGGGCGGGGCGGGACCCCTGGTGACTGCAGCCTAAAAAGAAAAAAAGTCTGTGGGCAGCGGGTGCGTGTGGGCCAAGAGAAGGCCCCTTGGGGCCTCTGTTGTCAGAATTGGTCCATGTTTCAGGGCCAGGGAGATGGCCCAGTGGACTAAGTGCTTGCCTGGCAAGTCCAAGGTTCTGAGTTCAATCCCTGGTGTCACAGAGTGGGTGGGGGAAGAATCGGCCCACTTTTGCCCTTCAGCGTCCAGTCAGCTGCGTTCACCGTGCCGTCTGTTCTCTTGGTAGCCACCAGAGGGCGCCCATGAGTCCTAATGAGTACTAAATCAGGACCTAAGCCCAAGTCCTGTGGCCTGCAGGGCCTTGCACGGCTGCAGACCCCTCCCATTCCCCTCCACTCTCTCCACCTCTGCTCCAACCAGGCGGCTCCTGTACCTTGTGGGGCCCCCAAACTCCCCATCCTGCCCCAGGCCCTTTGCACAGCTTCGTCCTCTGCCTGGAGCGCTCTTCCTCAGCTGTCCCTGCAGCTTCTGTCACATCCTTTGTCCCGCCACAGTGTTACCTCCTGCCATCCAGTGAGCTGTACCCAACATGCCATAACTCAGCTTCTAAACCTCAGGTCATTTAGTAGAGCAGGTACCTCCCCAGGGGCCCGGCTAGATCCTCACTACTGCATCCCCTGGATCTGCCCAGCACCCAACAGGGCTTGACAGATGTGCATGGGACAGTGGGACAGACGAGTGGGTAGGTCTCCAGGACACTCTCGGGAGGCCACAGCCTGCCAGTCCCGCCCTGCGGCTGATGGCCAGCTCTACCTGAGAACGCCAGGCTGTGTGCCTGCTCAGGCCACAGGCACACCCGTGAGCACAACAGAGGGGTCCCCACCTTTTTCCAGGGCTCAGCCTCTGGACAAGAGGTAGGAAAAGTGAGCAAATAAAGCCAGGCTTGGTGCTGGGAGGCTGAGGCAGGAGGATCAGATCCTGTCTCGGAACATAAAAGGGGCTGGGATGCGGGTCAGTGTGAAGGCCTATTCCACCCCCAGTGCAGCAGAATGCTGCACGCACAGGGCCAGGGAGAGCAGAGGACCAGTGGGAAGCCGGCAGTGGTCCAGGTGGGAGACACTGGGCCCTTCAGCTGCATTCCAGGCAGCTACAGTCTCGAAGTCCAAGGCCAGTTAGGTCATTGCTCAGGGAGCTGGGAGTGAGGGGCCAGGGTTTGCCACCTCCTCACCCCCAACATGGGTCATCCAGAGCACCCTCTGCACCACTGGGGCCACCAGCGGGACAGCCACTTCATGCATGAGGAAAAGGGCATGGGCAGCCCCTGGACTCTTCGGGTCACTCTCCACTGCTCCCTGGGCTCCTTGGAATATGGGTGGTGAGAGAGGCCTGGTTTGGTCCCCAGCTCCACCAGTGGTACACAGGAGTCCCTGCCCAGCCCCCAATATCCTGCACAGCCCTGACCTGGGAGGAATCAGGCCAGCTCTGTGTACTCGCCCAGAGAAGAAGAGAATCATGACCTTCCCACCTTAATTTTAAAAACCCTACAGGACCCGGCGGGATGGCTTAGTGGTCTAAAGCGCCTGCTTGGGGAAGCTTGGGCGGCTTCAGGGACCATGGTTTGATCCCCAGGACCACATGCTGTGCCAGCCCTGCCCTCGGGGCAGGCTGAGCCGGCCATAAAAATGAGTGAATAAACAAAGGTTCTGAAACAAGAATTAAATAAATAAATAATATTTTTTTAAAAATAAAATTAAAAAAATTAAAACCCTACAAACTCATTTTGCCCTTTTTTTACATGCACAGCAGGCTTCCTAAAATATACAGCTTTTTTTTCCACCCCAATAGGTAAAACAGATCAAGGCCACAGGGTTCTAAAGATCCCCAAAGGTGTTAGAAACCTCAGCCCTGCCACCCACTGCAGTCCCCAGAGGCCGCCAGCCAGCCAGCTGGGTCTCTTAGTCCTATTTCCACGTGCTTTGTGCCAGCATGGACGGCTCCCTGCACCCCACAGAAGCCATGTCATGCCCCACCCCTGAGTATCAAGGTCCTCGCTCTGACACCCTCCAGCAACACATCTTGGGTTTTCCCGCCTGGTGGACCCCTTCCTCCTCCCGGCAGTGTAACGTGCTGTCCTGCAGCAGACACTGCTCATGGTAAAGGCAGACCCCACTGCTGCCCCAAGTGTCCCTTTACATATGACACTGAGGACAACCCAAGAAGCACTGAACTAGAGCCCCAGCTCTTTAACTTTGAAATAGGGTTTTGCTGGTGTCAAACTTGCAGTCCTGCTTACGCCTCCTGAGTTGCTTCAATGACAAGTAGAGCCATAGCCCTACGTCTTTATCAGCTCAGGCAAGATGGTTTTCCCACCCAAGCTTCTCTGATCCTGTCGCCCAGTCATCTCTTCCTCCCAAAGCTCAAATGATCTTCTCCGCTGGGTGTGGTGAGGCACGCCTGTAATCCCAGCACTTGGGAGGCTGAGGCAGGAGGATCAGTGGAGTTCGAGACCAGCCTGGGCTACAAAAGTGAGCTCAAGGCCAGCCCAGACTGCATAGCAAGATCCTGTCTCAGAAAACAAGATAACAAGTCAGTCATTTAGCTGGCACCTGTCATGCGGGCATACTGGAAGCCTGGGCAGCTCTGCAAGGCCTTGCCTCAAAGCAAAAACTACAAAGGGCTGGAGCTGGAGCTCAGCGCAAAGGCCCTGGAAGCCTTTCAGGCCTCCTGCGTTTCCACAGTTCCACAGGCGTTTCTCCTGCAGCGCCTGGAGGCCCAGGAAAAGGCTGCAGGACACACCTGTGTGCAGCATGCCCGGCCCCGCATGTGTGGCCCCGTCGCCTCAGTCCCTGGTGGCCAGTGAGAGCCAGGGAGCATCAGGCTCTTCGCAAACCTGCCCCCTGCCTTTCAGACCTGGCAGGGCACCCAGCAGCTGTGAGTGGAGTTTCCTCAGTCCCACACCCTCGCGGCTGGGTCTCAGGAGGGTTTTGGATTTGAGCCACTCTAATAGGCATATAATGATAGATCATTATTTTAATTGTCTAAAGTTTTAAATAAACATTTGTCGAGCCACTGCTTGAATGCCAAGCATGATGCCAGCACCCTTTCCTACCCCCAGGCCTGGGTTGGGAGCCTCGGACCTATGCACCAAGCTTGTCTACGGCCATACTACCCTGAACGCGCCCGATCTCGTCTGATCTCGGAAGCTAAGCAGGGTCGGGCCTGGTTAGTACTTGGATGGGAGACCTATGCACCAAGCTTTTTGATTTTGGAACCTGGTCTCACCGAGTCGCAAGGCCCGGGCTGAACTTGTGATCCTTCTGCCTCAGCATCCTGAGTGCTGGCACTACAGCTCAGGATGAGCTCAGGCAGAGAGGAGCCCAGAGGAGACCCATGGCCCAGCCTGGCTCCCACAGAGGCTGCCTGGAGAAGAGGGTGCTGAGGCCTGAATAAGAGCTTGCCAGGGGCTGGGGAAATAGCTCAGTAGTATAAGCGCAAGGGCCTGAGTTCAATCCCTGGTCCCGTAAAAAATAAATAAGTAAAAAGTTTGTCAGAAAGCAGGAGTGGCCCCACTGGGAGGAGGAGCGCGGATGATGGCTCAGAGGAGAAAAGTAAGGGGCGTGGGAGCAGGTGTGGAGGCACCTGCTATAACTCCAGCTCGCATGAGTTCAAGGCCAAAACTTAACAGGATTCAGAGGTCGGTCCGGGCGCCCAGGGATGCCTCACCAGGCCCCTCTGTCCTCAGCGCAGCTGTGAAGACTCCATGGGTCACACACCTGGCCACATCTGTCACTTGGAGAGCAGAGGCTCGGCGCTGGGGTGGGGCCTCCACTTCCACGGAGGAGCAGCAGACGCAGCAAGCCAAGTGGGGACAGAGAGAGGCCAGCAGACCCGTCTCTGGTCACTCGCTCCAGCAGGGAGTGGCAGGAGCCCTGTTTCTTTCGCTCCCGCCCCAAATTGAACACTTCCTACCGCTGCCCCAGCGAGGCAGGTGGTCGGGGCCGCACCCTCCCCAGGATCGCTAGGAAGAAGTCCGCGGCGAGGTCCCAGCCCCTCCCGCCCGCCAGCGAGGACACCTGGGAAGCCCATCAGCACGACCCTGCGACCCTCGCCCTCACCTCCCGCACGCGTAGCCCCACACCTGCCCACGTTCCCCACTGCTAGAGTCAAACACAAACACGGGACCTTTGCTGCCGCCTGAATTTCAAGGCTTTGGTCAGGGAAGGTTTCCAGTCCTGGGGGTCCACCTGAGGGCTGCACCGCTTCCACTGAGCCCAGTCCCGGCCTTTTGGAAAAACGTTCTGCATCCAGACAGAGCCTCACCAGTATACCCAGGAGGCGAGGAAGCCTTGAACTCTCCAGCCTCCCGCCTCAGCCTCCCACGTGGCTTGGACGGCAGACGAGCACCACCGTGTCAGTCTTCTGCTTGCTCTCTACTGTGAATGCAACTGAGGGCACTAAGCTCCATCACCAGCTCATTTTTTTCACTTTAAGACAGGGCTGGGATCCTCCTGCCTCAGCCTCCCAAGTGGCCAGCACCCCCACTGCTGCCCATCTAGCGTTCCCTCAGATCATTGGCCTCCTCTCCCTCCACTTCTCGACCTTCCCTAGACCAAGAGAGAGTGTTTTGAGTCCCTGGAAAGTCACAGAGTGACAGGCATGGCCAGGGAGATAGCTCAGCGGTCTAAGCACCTGGGAAGCTCAAGGACCTGGGTTCCAATACCCACACCACATGCTGTGCCAGCCCAGCACGAAGCTGGCCACTGAGACAACAATTCCAGTGCTGGGGAGGCTGACATAGGAGGAGCACCACAAGACCTTGTATGAAATACTTTTCTTTCTTTTTTTTTTTTTTTTTTGGTCTTTTTGAGACAGGGTCTAGTGAGTATAGTGATGCAGTTCAGGCTGGCCTTGAGCTCACTTTTATAGCCCAGGCTGGTCTTGAACTCACATCAATCCTCCTGCCTCAGCCTCCCAAGTGCTGGGATTGCAGGCATGCGTCACCATGCCCGGCTCCCAAATACATTTTTTTAAAGTGGCAGGCATGGGGCCCGGCGGGATTGCTCAGTGGTCTAAAGAACCTGCTTGAGAAAGCTTGGGCAGCTTCAGGGGCTGCGGTTTGATTCCTGGCACCACATGCTGCGCCAGCCCTGCTGTTGGGGCGGGCTGGGCCGGCCATAAAAATGAGTGAATAAACAAACAAAGGCTCTGGAACAAGAAAAAATAAATAAATAAATAAATAAATTCTTAAAAAAAATAAAGTGGCAGGCATTTCTGAGAATTTACTCAGAAGACCCCACGGGAAGGGGTTGTGCTCACCTGCTAGTCCCAGGGCTCTGAAAGGCTGCTGCAGGAGAATCTGAGCCCAGCCTGGGCAATTCAGCAAATTAGCAAGACCCTGTCTCAAAATAAAAAGGGCTGGGTGGGGATGGAGCTCAGGGTGAGAGCCCTGGGTTCCATCCTCAGTACCAAAAAAAAAAAAAAAAAAAAATTGTTCCACTCTTGAGGTCACTGGGGATAGAACATCAAGGCCTGAGGGCACCTCCCCCACCTCCAGTACTTACTATTGGGGTGCCTTTGTCCAGCTGCTTGGCCTGCAGGGAGGTCCCAGCATCAGGAGACCACAGTTCCCAAATGCTGGGTTCGAATCCCAGCTCCGCCACTCGTCTGCGGTGTCCATGCCGGCACTCGCCCGACACTGCTGGGAACCCAGACACCAGCCCGCTGGAGGAGCAGAGGCGCCGCTGTCTGCCAGGAGCTTGGCCGGCCACTTCTCCGGCACTCACTCCGGGATGGCGGCCCCGGCTCCCTCCTGGCCCTGTGGGGTGGGGCTGAGCGGGAATGGAGGCTAAATTTAGTTGATGACACCGCTGGCTGCCTGCCTTCTCCACCCGTCCCCGGCCAAGCTGAGGTTCAAAGCCTCCCCCACCGGGGCCCCGACATCCATGGAGTCTGTTTATCCATTCTCATCGGCCAGAGCGTGCTTTGCCTGCCTGCTGGCGCCTGTCGCAGTCCTCTGTCCAGGCCCTCACCTGAGGCCGCTGAGACAACCACAGCTGCAGCAGGCCCGCGTCGATCAGGAGAGGTACTGATGGGCCTGAGGCACAGGAGAAATTTCAGACCTTCCCACTGCTATTCATTCATTTATTCCAGGTGGGGCTTGGGGCAGAGGGTGCTTCTTTTCTTGAAGGACTGGGGTTTAAATCTAGTCTTGCAGGGCCCGGCGGGATGGCTCAGTGGTCTAAAAGCGCCTGCTTGGGGAAGCTTGGGCAGCTTCAGGGACCGTGGTTCGATCCCCAGCACCACATGCTGCGCCAGCCCTGCCCTGGGGGTGGGCTGAGGCAGCCATGAAAATAAGTGAATACAGCACTCGGGAGGCTGAGGCAGGAGGATCTGTGAGAGTTTGAGACCAGCCTGGGCTACAAAACTGAGCTCAAGGCCAGCCTGAACTGTACAGCGAGACCCTGTCTCAAAAAGACAAAAAGAAAGAAAATAAGTGAATAAATGAAGGTTCTGAAACAAGAAAAAAATAATAAATAAAATAAAAAATTCTTTAAAAAAATAAGTAAATAAATCTAGTCTTGCCCTGAGCTCCAGCCCCCAGCCCTTTTTATTTTTTATTTTGAGACAGGGTCTCGCTAAAGTTGCCCAAGGTAGACTCAAATATGCAACGCTTCTGCCTCAGCCTCCCAGAGTTTTGGCTTCCAGGGTGTTGGTGGAGACCTATGGGATACCCAGCATTGTCCACGGTACTCAGTGCTTGTTTGTTTGCAGTACTGGAGACTGAAATCAGGAACTTGCGCTTACCAGACAGGTGCTTATACCCAGCCCCATGGCACACACTGCTAAGGGAACAAAATAGATAAAAGTCTCTCACGGGGCTGATGATGGGCAACGAGTGGCCTGTCAGGTGCCATCGCTGTGCAGAAGGATGAGGCCGGGCAGGGGCACAAGGTGAGCCAGGGCCAGCACGGGCTGCACTTGGAACATGGTCGGGGGCGACAGCTGGGAAGCTGTGCGTGTCTCAAATGCCAAGGTCCTGGGGCACAGACAGTGATAGGTCCCACGCTGAGAGACCCTGGGCTCTGGGGCTTTGCTCTTGCGGTCCTGGCGATCGGGGAGGGTCTGGGTGTAGGAGGTGGCTTGGAATCTGCACGTCTGCCTGCGCTCTCGCTCAACGCACTGTCGCTCCTCAGAGCTGGACAGAATCAGGGCCTGCAGCTGGGCTGGGAGCCTGAGTGTCCGCAGGTGCAGGGCTTCCGGACCATTTGAGAGCCGCGGAAGGGGAAATTGTGGCTCTCCAGAGGGTGCTACTGGGCGGGGGCGGGGTGGCAGCCCGGCCTCTGACTCCCCCCGACAGCTCTCCATGCGCCCCCCACAGTGCCGGCTGTGCCCAGCTCCTTGGCCCTATTTGATCTTTGCTGCCAGAGGGAGAGGTGTCCTGTAAGACTCCAAAATACCCCCAAAATCAAACCAGAAGAACCCTAGGCTTTTTAACCAGTTCCTCCCCCAGATCACCTGACTTTTCTTTCTCACAAAACACCATCTGTCCTTACCTCTCCGATCCTCACACCCCATGTGCCGAGCTAGCGCCCCCAAACCGTGCAGGCTGAAGAGAAAGGCCCCTTTGTCCCAGCCCCGAGATCCTTGGAATTTACTCCCCTATTGTCTTTTCACACGCCTTTTGCAATAGTGTTTTTTTTTTTTTCCACTTCACAAAGGATGGCCCCACAGCTTTTATTTGCAGAAATTGGAAAATGAAGCGTGTCCGGCCCCCGCCTCCTCACCCACCACGGGCTGAAATTTAAGCTGCAAGAACCCATCGGGGCTGGGGCTGCGGTGCGGTGCCCCGGGCAGGAGGACCCCAGTGTGCCAGGGGCCCAGGGTGAGGACAGGCGGGGGCGAGCAGGCAGGGGCTGCCAGGATTCTGTCACCTGAGCTCCCCCCGACCCATGCTGATCCTGTCGACAAGCTGGGAGACACTGGGTTTGAAAAACCTCACAGGAAAGCAAACTGAAGCCCAGAGAGGGTTACTGTCCCCTGCTTACAATTCTGCTCTGCAGAGAGGGTTCCCAGCACTCGGGAGGCTGAGGCAGGAGGATCAGGAGTTTGAACTCAAACCAAGCAACTTAACGAGACCCTGTCTCAAAATAAAAATAAAGTATGAGCTCAGGATGTAGCTCCATACAAAGATGCTGGGTTTAAATCCTGGCAACACACACACACACACACACACACACACACACACACACAGAGGCAACCTGGAGGGTGACAAGAGGACCATTGATATGTACTACGTCCCTGCAACCTCCCAAAGAGAGTGCCAAACATGGCTCCATTTTTCAGATCAGATGACTGAGTCCCAGAGATGTGAGAAGTCACCCAAGGTCACACAGCTTCCAGAGACCAAAGTCTGTTGTCCAAAGCTCTCAGGCAAGATCTTTTTTTTTTTTTTTTTAAAGCTTTTTATTTATATTATAGCTGGTTCAGCCTGCCCTGAGGGTGGGGCCGGTACCACATGTGGCACCCTGGGATTGAACCACGGTCCCTAAGCTTGCCTAAGCAGGCACTTTAGACAGCTGAGCTATCTCGCTGGCCCTCAAAGTCAAGATCTCTGAGGTCAGGTGGACCAGGTGAGTGAATTCAGGAGGCAAATTAAGATACACCCCAAAAAAGAGCTCCTGGAACACTCTAGAATATTCTAGAGCATTCTGAGCTAGGAGAAATTGCTGATCTCTGAGGAATTTTCTAAAGGAAACTTGGTTTGCAGGGAATGGTGAATTCTAAGTATTCCTAGAATTTGCCTCAGTTTCCCCATTTTCACAATGAATAATCAAGGAAAGCAACGATGCTTTTAATTGAGTCCAGGCAGGAGGATGGAGGGCCCTTGTTGGTTAGGAGTACAGGGGCCCCCAAGGGACCTCAGCCTGGCCCACTGGTGCCTCATGCCGGCGCCAGCCTTGGCGGCCGCCCACACCACACACCTGGGCCTCTCTCCACTTCTGACTGCAGTGACAGCCCAGGTGAGCAGGCCTGGCTTCCCAGTAGGCCGGGCAGAGCTGGCCCCAGGTGGGGGTGCTGGGAGGCGGGCACAGGGTGCTCTGTCCCCCACACCCCTGAGTGCCCTGTGGTCACCACCTGCATCAAGAATGTTTGAGAAAGGAGCCTCTTCTTTTCAGGACTTCTTTTCTGGAGCTTTCTCTGGAGCCTGGAGGCACCTGGGGAGCCTCCCAGGATGTCCACCCTGGCCCAGGGAAGCCCAGGCCACTCCACCTCAAATTCCAACACCAAACAGGACCCATGACCACCCCCCATGCCCTTGCTGCCAGCTGCCCTTGGCTGGCGGCCTGGGCCCCAGGAGGGTAAACGTTCCAGATGGCAGCTCCACCACCCACAAGCCTGGGTTGGGGGAGGTAAGGAGGTTCAAGGGGGCAGAAACCCCAGTTAGGGTGCAGGTGGCTTCGCCGTATCCCGAATGCCAGTCCCAGCTTGTCCTGAGCCTGAGGGAGGAGATCTCAGGGCCCCGTTCTGGGCTCAGGGCCCAGCCCTGTGCCAAGGAAGCCGGCCTGGGAAGCCATGCCCAGAGAGGGTCAGGACGGCCCCCCTGGCCACACAGCACAGCCCCACATCCACAGGCTGGGTAGCCTGGATTCTAATCCCCGTGCCTACCCCACCCTCACCCGCTTTCCAGCTGTGTGAGTGAGGTGAGTCCGGAAAAAGTAGATAATAAAAATTAAATAGGGTCAGGAAGGCCATTGTCCCCAGAACTTGTGGTTTAAAGACATAAAAGCAGATGGCAGGAAGCACAGAGGTGGAGGCCAGCCACCTTGTGAGGTGGCACAAGGGGAGGGACGGGTGGAGGGGAGGCACCTGATGAGGCCAGGCCGGCTGGGCTGGGGTGTGCAGTGTGGAGCAGGGATCCTGAGCGTCCCCTTGAGCCCAGTCTCAGCCTGTGCCTCACTGCACTGCAGCTCCGTGGGGATGGGCTCCCTGCTGGGATTGGGGCTCTGTCCAAGTCAGGACCAAAGCTCCCTGGGCCAGGAGCTCCCTCCCGGGGTCCCGCCTCCTGCTGTGGTGGGCCCCCCCCCCCCCGAGGCCTGTGGGAGCCAAGGCCAGGAGGGGCTGTGGGTCTGCGCCTGCCCCAGCCCTGCTCCAGGTGCCTGCTCCTGGGACTCCTGAGGTCCTGGGTACCGACCGCAGGTATGTGCCCCCCCACACAGTGCTACCCCCATAAAAAGTGGAGCCGAGCCACTGGACCGCAGCCCTCCTCTGGCTCCAGTCCCAGCCATGAGCACTGCCAGGCAGAGGAGTCCTGGCACCTTCCTGGCACGACCCCAGGACAGACAGCTCCTCTCTGACATCTAAAGCAGAGCAGCAGCTTTCTCCCCAGGAGAGGCGTTCTGTTAGGATCTTCCCCTGGACAAGGGACTCACTCCTCACATAAACAGCGGTGCCCACGGTGCTGGCACAAACCCAGTGTGGCTGGGCAGGCCCTGCCTGGCCCGTGCCATCTCATATCGCAGTGAGTCAACAAAAGGCCAGGGCCCCAACCCACACATGGTGGGATTCAAACCCGTGTGCCACGGCTTGCGCTCCCTCCCACAATGCATCCCGCTCTTCCTTTCCAACCAGGGCCTGGCACACAGGCTCCCGCAAAGGGTGTGGAGGACCAGGGCCCCACAGCGATCCAGAGGGTGAGGCCCCAAGAGCTCAGCGTCCACATTCACCAGCACATCTAGGGAGTGGGCTCAGAGATGTGCTGTCAAGGAGACCCGGATATTTGCCATGAAGAAGGAAACCCAGATGTGCGCGCTGACAGCAGGCTCAACAAAGCCGCCTACGCCTTCAGGATGAGGAAGGTCCCTTGTCTCTCCAGGTACGGCTGCCCAGAAGACGCAAGGAGGGCGAAGGGTAAGCAGAGAAGCTCTCGACTTCGGTAACCCACGTCCTCCTTACACACTCAGAACTCCTAGACAGGGAACGCAAGTGAGGACTAACTTCCGAGCAAAGTTGCAAACCTGCCCCGCCAAAAAGAACTACACTGAGTATTTCAACATCTTTAAACTCTTACCATCAATTTCACCGTTAATCCTCTTCCAACTCCACAAGTTTGCTCGGCGTACACTCACCCCACCACTCTGGCCACTCCTTTTTTTTTTTCTTCTGGCCACTTTCTGAAGCCTTCTTTTATAGGTTTAAGTGGCTGCCTGAGACAGTTCAAAAGCCTGACCTTTCTGGTTCATCTTGACTTTGAATTTATTTTATTTTTTTATTCTTTTTCTTGATTCAGAACTTTTGTTTGTTTATTTTTATGGCCGACTCAGCCTGCCCTAAAGGCAGGGCTGGCGCAGCATATGGTGCCGGGGATCGAACTGCGGACACTGCAGCCGCCTAAGCTCTCTCTCTCTCTCTCTCTGTCTCTTTTTTTTTTTTTTTGTCTTTTTGAGACAGGGTCTTGCTGTACAGTTCAGGATGGCCTTGAGCTCAGTTTTGTAAGCCAGGCTGGTCTCAAACATTCACCAATCCTCCTGCCTCAGCCTCCCAAGTGCTGGGATTAAAAGTGGGCAACACCACGCCCGGCTTGCCTAAGCTTTCTTAAGCAGGCGCTTTAGACTACTGAGCCATCCTGCCGGGCCTCATCTTGACTTTGAAGAGGAGCCAAAAGCC